>JAODKM010000081.1:128757-141057 GCA_026780845.1 Petrocephalus sullivani
ATAACTGGTTTTTATCACACTGTGGGGACATTGGGTCCCCACAACGTAATATAAACATGTCCACACACACACACATAGGGTGAACATGCAAAATACATATATACAAAGCGACGGAGCGTGGCAACAGTGCTGCCCACTGCGACAGTGTGCTGCCCTCAGGCGCGCATGATGTAAATATCGACCCGGCATTTCATGCACATGCGCAGTTGTCACATCACTCAGTCATAGGATGCAAAACGTAGCAAGCTTTTACACACACACACACAAACAGGAATCATAGAAAGTAAATGACGTACAACGACTTAAGTCTAGGCTACTCAGAGAGGCTAAATGACACGTGTCTTTGGCTAAACTCGGATTATTGGTTGACTCCGTCTAACTTTAACGACTTCTTTTAAGATGTACTTCCGTTTTGCAATACTGACATTTTCGTTCACTTTTAATATCATGTACTTCACGCATAACTGATGCTTTCGCTGTTTGTTTGGACCATCATCGGCTATGCGCAGTCTTCCTACCGCCATATTGACGAGTACTCGAGAAATACATAATCGATGCCTTTAAATAACGGAGTAATCGAGTTTAATCGAGTGATGACAGCTCTACTTGCAAGTATGTGATTAATCAGCCACTTTCTGAATCAATAAATAATTAAAACATTTATGATTAATACACACTGTCCTGTCTGAGGACCAGTTTATCTATCTGTTTATCTATCTGATTTCGCCATTCTTGTCTTTCAAATTAAGAGGTAGTATTTTATTATATTTTAGAATAACACTGATTTATATGTAAAAAGCAGACAGGCCTATGTGCAAAAAACGGAACAGAACACCTGAAATAGAATTTGAAAACGGACAGAGAGGATTTTGTTAATACAGGGCATGGAAAAACGTATTGAAATGGTATTTTGACTTAGAGTTACTACAGTCCACATTTATTGCTTTAAAATTGTTTTATTGTTTGTCTTTCGGAAATAAAATGGGGACGAACTTCTCTCGTTGGTTAAAAAAAATCAGATACCATTTTTTGCTTTATTTATTTTTATTTTTTGCGTTCCATCTTGAGACCTCTTAAATCTTGTCAGTTCTGGTTAAGAAACAAAAAATGGTCAAAGGAAGGGAAAGAATGTGTAATTTGTTTGAGAATGTGTTGAGTAAGTTTTATTTACAAATCCTCTTATTTTTTGGGAAATAAATACTTTTCCTCATATGTGTCCAACATTGTTCATTACTAATCTGGTGTTACACATTAGGATTTAATCTTGAATGCAGTCAGTCTGGCTAGTTAACTATTTTATGTCTGATTGTTTTTTATTTGACTAGGCCAGTCTACAGACCAATACGAGAGACATGATTACTTGGCCATTTTTGGTCATTTTCTTATTAGCAAACTGGCTGTCAGAGCTTACACTGTTAGCACAAGTAATCTATATTCAACTACGAGATGTGTCTCTGTTAAAACCAAAAAGGGGAATGTATCAGCAGTCAGTACAAAGACTTTTTTGTTTTCTTGGGCCCTGATGAATGTCGTCCTGTTAAGCTCACTGCAGCCCCACCAAGTGGACAGGAGAACTCATCTCAGTACCAACCGCTGCTCACACAGAGACTGTCTGGGGCTGTCTGGAGCTTATGATGATTCATTTGTCTTGGACAGGAGACTGGGTTTTGAATAAATACAATATCCAGTTCTAGAACGTATTAAACTAGAGGTGAGACAGTGTTTATGGATTTATAGTTACCATGGCTACCTTAACATCAATTCTGGTATACATCACTAGTTCTCATGCACAATCTTTTTGAAGGTGTGGAAAACCATTCTGTAAATGACATAGTTTGGGATAAGTCATCAGTATTTAAAACGTTACTGGTGACAAATGAAAATGAATGTCCATATGAGTGAGTAATTTAAATGATCTCTTTTTTAAAATAAGATAATTCACTTGCATGGAAGAAGGACCTTAATAGTTATTTAGAATTCATCATTCTATCATTAGGTGATGATAGATCCACATATATCGCATAAATAACGTCGTGCGGATCCCAGTTTGTTTGTTTTTTTGCTTATAGCAGCGGCACAACAGAATATTGCTTCAGCTCTGGTGCTCTTTATTATCTCTTTGGACGGTTAACGTCGGTCATACTACAACCACCTCTCTATCCAACCACCTTCTAAAACTACTAATTTTGGACAGGGTCGCGCGGGGACGGTGTGTTATAGGACACAACGCTAGGGCATGCACAGGATATGCTACTTACAGTGTTCTATACTTATCCGTAGTTCGTATTCCATGAAGGGACAGGAGAACGGCTTAGACGCCGAAGGGGTACGTTCAATGCATTTTTGACAGTCAGTCTGTCCGATGTGAATTTCTGGTTTCTGCGCACATTTGATATTCTAAACAATCGGGCTGAGTGTCCGGTGTTTACAAGTTTCTGCGAATATGGCTTCAGCTGCAGAACGACTTCCAAACCCGTGGAAAAAGATCGAGGGTACTGAAAAAAAGGTGTACTTCAAAACCAGCGCTTGCGCACACCAAGAATGCCGCGTAGCTAAGTTTTTTTTTTTACTTTTTGGTCTGCCCGTTTCTTTACTCAACGAATGCTCGTCGCGCTTGATTCTCATTGGACAAGAAATTCCCAGTCGGGAAGAGAGCGCCAATCATACTATACATCGCTGGGTATGCGTTGAATAAAAATCAGGTTTTTTCATTGGGTTGAGTTACGTCATGCAGCTGCCCGCTGTGCTGTAAGGCTGTATCTTTCTTCCCCTCTCTCTCCGCTCAATCTGTAACCACCAGCAACGGAGGCGGTGGGGGCACTGGACAAAAAAGCTTTTTATTTTATTTTTTAATTTTTTGTTTTACCGCGCACAGTTGCGCCAGCTGTCACGAGCGTGCGCGCAAATGTAAATAAGACGTTTGCTGTGTCCCAGACTTTTGGTTTGGTTGCGTATTTGACAAACCCAATTATTCCTGTCCCATTTTTCCATTTTTTTATTTCTCTATGTAGCTTGTAAGTTAGCCGGTGATCAGTAAAGGTCGCTACATGGTCGCCCGGCATCAGAGCAGCCCGTAGGCTCGCAGCGGCTGGAGAAGCCGTTTCCTTCCCTCCTTTCTTTTCGCTCTCTTTCTCCATGAGAAAGCATCTCTATCACTAGGTGCAGCCGTGCATTTGCAGATCGCATTGAATGCGTGTTGGAGGGCGCACAGGGAAAACACTGGGGTACAGCACCCAGGCGGGCAGCTAGCTGCCGCTCCACCAGCTCACAAGGGCGGCTTGGAGTTTAATTCTTTTCGGGATTTCTTTTTTTCCCTTTTTGCCATTCCTTTTATACATCGATAATGCTGTTTTATGCGTCCAGCATGTTGGCGACGGCGCTGCTTTTCCTGGGATTTTCGCGCAGTTTGGAGGTGATCGCTCCCACCAGAGCGATTGATGGTAAGCACAACTGATTTATCGGCCTTTTTTTCCCCGACGTGTGCATTTGTTGCATTTACCGATTGGCGGGCACTGTTGTTAATTACTATTTTTTTTTTCATTCGACCTAGTCTGTCAGTGCGCTGCGTGCCTTTGATACCATCAGAAATGTGATGCATACCACTTGTTCGTGAAATGAATCTTCACCAACTACTCACGTACCTGCCAAAAAGCAGACGCGCCGAATAAAACGAATCTGTTACTACGATCGCTGCAACTGGTTAATCAGTGACCTGCGGTTATTTGCAATTCGTCTATTTTGTCGTTTAGGGGAGCTGATTGCTGTTTTGACGCAGCACTACGCACAGTATCCATCGTGTGTGGTTGATTGCGTTTAAATAAGTGTTTTTTTGACAATGCACATGCAAAGCCGGGCACCACAGCGGCAATAATGTAGCAAATATGTAAATCAAATAGGTAATGGCGCGTTACTTTGGCGAGAGAGGATTGATCGTCTGGATCGCGTCTGATTTTCTTTTTTTTTATTCCACAAAGACCAAACGTGGTGATCGCATCGCTGCGAGCCTGATGTCTGTATTGCGTAGGTCGGATACTGAATTGGTAATATTATTATTGTTTGCTGTGGCTTGCGTGTCGCCGTGTGATGGAGCGGCCTGGCGGGTGATGGGGGCAGCTGCCCCTGCATTTCCCCAGCGCGATCAGCTGTCCATTATGTTGCATTTTCCCGTTCTTCGGCTCCGGTGTGTCACCGTTGCGCAGTTTCGGGTGCCGATTTGGCGGCGTATCCGCCGCGATGAGGGCGACGCCGCGTTCGCCCGTGTTACCTGCTCCTCCGTCATGTCTTCGTCTTGTATAAACGCGTCCGCCCTTTAAGCTCCCTTTACCACCACCCCCCCCATCGCCATCATCGGTGAATCAGACATGGATGTGCTTTTTAATTCATTATTTTCTGTCGTAACATTTGATTAGCGAGTCTCCATCCCTGTCGCGTAGCCCATGCCTCTCTCGGCATGGCAAATCGCCGGGTTTCCAAAGCGGGCTCCGCGACCGGCTGCAGGGGGGCTTTAGGGAGCCACGGATTGTCAGAGTTAAATGGCTACCATTTGTTTGAGGGGCCCTGGACTGGGGGAGTGCGGGATCGGCGGGGGGCTTTATTTACCGCGTCCGCTCAGGTGGCGGTCACCCAGAATCCAGTTGATATGCATTTACTGTGATATTCGCATGTTCGTCTGCGGTAACACTGGATCGCCTTGTGGGACACCGATGCCGTTTATGTAAACAGTGCACGCAAGCATGTAAGAGACGGCAATGCACAAGGGTCGGAACACCCCCCCCCCCCCAGTTAGAATTCACGCGGAACTTCTGGAAACAATTAGGCAAGCGCCTCCCAGATGCGTTTCGCAATAAAGGAGAAGGGCGTGCGCGTGGAAGCAATGACCCCCCCAACCCCCTACAGCCTCTCTACCTGAGCCCCCACCACATACAGGAGACCCCTAGCCCTCATGGCTCAGTTCGTCATGGCGGGACGAGACATTCTGATATTTAATCGTACTCAAGCAGTTTTCTAAAAGAAAGAAAAATTGCTAAATGTCAGATGTTGTGAGAACCTCGGAAAACTGGCTTCAGCTTTACTGTTGATCACTTGTTTTCCGTCATGAAGCCCTGAATATTGATTGCACAAACAGGGCTATGGCACTATGACATCAGAGAGCATAGTACATGTGGACTGAAAAAAAACTGAAAAATGATCTGTGTGAAACATACAAGTCGCCTGCTAATATTTTACCCTGCGCTCAAAAAAGTTCTTAACTGGTCTTTATAGTCATCAAAGAGATGCCTAACACGCCATGACAGATCCATAAGTGGGTATGCAACGGTATAAATTAGATCAGAATTTTGTATCTGAAAGTCAAATAATACGTGATTTTTATACTGTTCATCTGACTCGATGCATATCGTCTAGAGTGGAAAGAACCCTAGTCAGTGCACCAGGGCGTAGTCAAATGCTAAAAGTCACCGGTTCACGAGAAGACGGCCCCTACCAACGCGAGGAGAACATGGGAAGGACGTGTGGATGTTGTACACAAACGGCGGCGGCCAAATCCGAACTCGCAACCCTCTAGGAGATCGGCGGGGTTCTGCCGAGTGAATCACTTTATCTCCAGGAAACCCGAACGTCTTCAGAGTTCTGGCGCTTTTCTGATTGCGTTTCTGCTTCAGTAGCTTGCAGGTGTTTTTCAGCAGCATGGATCCTTAGTAGACCGATAGACATGGAGAGCTATAGATACATACTGTCTTAATCCCTGGAGGGCAGTTTGGGCATTACGGTGACAAATGGAAAGGCAGAGGAAGGAGGCTCCCACTGTCTTGGAATCTGTCACGCTTTATAATAACATAATGCAAAACATAGAAATGTTTCTTTACAGATAGAATAGACCCGTTAGAAAGCTCATATTATTAGCCTGAGAGAGGCCCGAATAGTAGTCCGGCAGCAGTGGAGCATTTCTGGTTTTTGTACCTTATTCTTTCTGTGGTTATTAGCTGGTCTGTCTATGACAATGGGAACTTCACGCTGACCTCAGAACTCTGCTGGCTGCCTTAGTTGTTTGCAGCGGGGTAGTTCGCTTGGGCTCCTTTGGTGCATGCAAAGAACACGCCTGTGCTTTCTACAGGCATGAGCAGAGGCTTGATGGATCGCCTTGTCCTTGACTGGAAGACGTGCTGATTGTTATGGTACAAATCTGTACTTTATATAGGCAGCATTTCCATGCACGGCCATATCTGCTTTCTTAACACTTTCAAAGCAGTAGCTGGCTTGACTTGGTCGTGCTTCAAGCACTTTTACTGTGGCATTCAACAGATCTAAATTTTGCATTTAAACTTCATATTTAAAGGGTCCACTGTATTTCAGTTGTTAGTCTTTGTTTGTAGTTTCTGGCTGATGAGGGATGCTTTTAATGGATGCTGCCTGATGTGCTTTTTAAAAAGCTTCTGTTTGGTATTTGGTCGATTAACAATCCTTTAAATAGCACGAAGCCCACCACCACACCCAGTCAAATGCGTATGTGCACTGCACAAAAAAATAATTAAATCTTGCACCCTGAAGAATACAGGACGTTCCTCTTCTCCGGAAGCTTTTGTAATGGAAAAGGCGATAATGTTTCCCCATTCATATGAGATTGGTTCAGGACTGTAAGGTTTTTGGCATTGAGCAAACCAGTATAATGTGTAGAGTCTGCAGAAAGTCAGTCGTGGCTCAAGGTGGCAGCGTGACAAATTTATTACAGCACTTGGGGCAATGACAACCAGTGGAATGGAAGCAATATGTGGAACTATGGAATGAAAGTACTAGAAAGAATCACATCTTGAGTCATCCATAAGTCTGAAAGGAACTGGGAATTGGTTTTATTGCCAAACCCTGGCTTGATTGTTACCAGCCGTAAGAGTGTGATTATGGAGATGTGGACAGCAGCGGGCCCATGTGGGTGGAATGTCATTGTAATTCTTGCTATAAGAATCCCAGGTCCACGTTGTATTAAATATTGGTGTTTTCGAACTTGTCGTGGTTGTGTTCCTTATTTTCTCATCTGTGGTTCATGTCCTTCGGGAGGGGGCCCTTTTACGGTCCTGGCAGAGCGAGGGTTAAAGAACTTGCACAACTTAGAAGCGAGTAAGAAGTGGACCCCCGCCAGCCCCACCAACTCCTTGTTCAACATCTGGATGGAGGAAGGCCATTAATCCAGGAAGTGTGTGTAGCTCTTGAGGGGGAGGGATGCGCTTGGCTCCAGATGGAATTTCCTAACTTTTACTGTGCTGACTGGAGGTAGTATATACTGACGGGCCAAATGAAGTGAGGGAATCGCTCATCAGGACCATTGGGATCTTCATTGTTGGGGCAAATGCCACATTGTCTTACCAGTAAACCTGTAGGAAATTACCATCCCTAGGCTGCAGCATCTGTAGGGTGAATGTTCTGGTGGTGGGACGGGATGAATAGTTTTGGGTGGAGAGCCCAGAAGACGGTAAGCTGAAGCCCAGCTTTGTGGATTACTTGAGGCAGCTGTTGGAAAGTTGTTCTGCAATGAGGTCAAGGCTCCACAGTTTCGTTCTTACAGTTTTTCCCGGCACTTGGTGTGTCCTGGTACCCTGCACTCCGTTCATCTTGCTGTACTGCTGGTATGCTTCCTGCTGCCCTCTGGAGAAGTGTAGGAGAAATAAGAACATTGTTGGCTTTGTTATAAACCCGACAGCTCGTTACCTTCTTAGCTGTGCGGCTCTCAGGGACGGAACTACTTATTTTTGGGGTAGGGGAAGAACATATCATACATTTTATTTTAAGAACGTTTTCTCTTCCTGTGATCAGATGGGTATCATTCTGCAGATCCTGTAGATGCACATCTGACTTCTGATGTTATGGCCAAGTTGGACAGTCAGAGAATGTTGAATCTGTGACGTCAGGTACTTGGTACAGAGTAAAATTCTCCCTCATGTTCCTCAGTTACTGATAGAAGATTTAAGCAATTCAAATCTGCAAACTCTGAGCTCAAAGTCACCTGGACTTTGTCAGCACCTCCGCTTTCAAATGAGCTTTAGAAGGTTGCATATATTGACCATTTGTAGTTGCTTCTTTCGACGGTTCAGTGGTTTCTGACATTAAAATTTGCGGCTTGCAGGAGGGAAATGCATCTTATGAATAATTTCCTTTTTTATTTCCTTTGTGAACACTTGGAAGTCACCGGGGTTGATCTGTATTGTTATCAGAGGTGCCAATTTCAGGTCCAGAAAGTAAAAATCCAGGCCAGGATTTTGTTTCAACCAACTAGTTGAGCACTTTGTGACTGTGACTTTATGCTCAGCTGATCGGTTGAAACAAAAACCTGGTCTGGATTTTTACTTTCTGGACCGGAAATTGACACCTCTGATAGTTATCCATGAAAATGATTCCCGTTGGATTTGGCACGGAAAGCTTGTAAAGCAGTAATTTGTAAACAACCTGGATTGTGAGTCAGGCCTGCATGTGAGAACATTTAAATTTTTTAAATTCTTCTTTTTATATATAGCCTGATCCTGTTTTTCTTTTTTTTTTTTTCTTTTTCTTTTTGGTAGTTAAAATGACTCTTAAATGTAATGTTCTGTGGAGTTTACGACTGTGTCAGCATTCCGTGTAAACTAAAGTTCCGAAGAGGAAGCTATGCTCTCGTTTCGAAATCTCCTGATGTCCAATCTGCCCGATCCAGCAGCAGGGCCTACATACAAGGCCCGCTTTTGGCAGGACCGGCGTCGCTGTGACTCATATGCCGGGCTTTCACATCTCATTAGGGCACGGTAATTAATTCTTGGATCGCTGCTGGCTGTGTTCTTCAATTGGGGAGAACTTCGTTCTCCTTCAGCCCTCAATTAGTGCAAACCCATAATTCTTCGCTATGGAGTATTTCAATGGCTCCTTCTATATTTATTCTGCCGTTCCTACAAGTCCGTCAGTTGTACACGACTCGATGTTCTCGATAATTGTGGCCAAGCTTGCTCTCATGGACACAAAGATTGGGGGAGGTGGAAAGAGAATTTCCTTACTGGGATCAAAAAAAGTATCAGTCAATTATTATTATTGTTATTAAATCGCCAGTAACAGTTGAACCAGAGTCAAAAATCTTGAATCATATTGAAGTCTTTAAGCTCCAGTGACACAGGGTTGTACTCTACAGAAGAAAATGTTGATTTGCAATCCCTTAAGCACTTTAATAGTAACACTTTGTTTTATTAGGAAATCTGCAAAATTTTCCTCGATGTAATTGTGCCTGTTGATCCTTTAATGGCACAAGGAACAAGCCCTTCCGGGCTGCGTTTTGTACGCTCATCGATGGGAAGCCAGATGTTTCTTGGCCGCTGCAACACTTGAGTTTCATGGAGACCGAGTCGCCTGGAGGTCGAAGTGTTCGGCTCTTGGGTAGTGCTGACGGCACACATCCTCTTATTACACAAGCTCGCAAATCCATAGCTGTGATGTCAAAGCCCTGGACCCTTAGCTGCTGGGTTGAGGCTCCAGGTCTTCTGAGGAGATTAAAGGAGAAACACAAACAACAGCCTTCATGTTCTAGTGCTTGTTGTTCCCGTTTTCAGCTGAACTCCGGTTGGGCACTGAATTAATGTCCAAGGCAGTCAGCAGATCCTATTGGATCTGCTCTTAAATAACCCCATTTCCTTCACCTTCATCTACTTAGTTTATGCATAGCATGAGCATTATACTGTGTGCCTCCATGTCTGATAACGGCCCTAATCGATTAAAACTAGGTGGCAGCGGTGCCTGAACTGCCAGGATTTATGTCACAAAGTTAACCGTGCTCTCTAGGTTTTGTAGGTTTTGTTTCTCAACCCACCCCCCCTCCTCACTTTCCACTTTTCCACTCAAGTGTTTTACTCTGTGAATACGTTTCTGTGGAGATGAGAACAGCCCTTATTCAATGATGCCGTCATGTTGGGAGCTGCTTAAGTTATTAAGACTGGTTTGGAGTGGGGTGTTTCTTGGTCGGCTGGTTGGCTGTCCACTTGCGGAAACGTTGGTGGGCTGACTCGACGACACGAGTCATCTCGAGCCTTGGTAGGAACCAGGCCGAGGCCCCGAGGGAGGGGAGGTGCGGTAGCTAACTTCGGGAGGTCAAGTTTTAGCAAACTCAAATGATCTCGTCCAAAGTGGTACCTCATTGCCCTGAAATTGGGACGTCCATAGGGGAATTTACTTAATGACCGTAGTCATTTTCATCCATCTCTGTCTCCTTTTTCAAAGTTGTTTGCAGAGGCCAGACTTTGTTTGACGGTTAAATAGGTGCCTTTCAGGGCCGTTATAGTCTGACTGCAGCTGTGTCTGTGCGGGTCCAGCTTGGCGCATCAGTAGAGCCGTTATGTAAATAGGACAAGACGAGATTTGCCGGGACTGCAGATAAACAATATTCCATTTTCGTGGTCACCTCCTCCCCTCTTTTCTATCTCAGTCGGGATTCGCAGCCACCTGTGTGTGACACACTGTCTGTTTAATTTTGCTGGCTCCACACTAAGATTTGGCAGTTGGGTTAACTGATGCCGCCTGAGGTCTGAACCGGAATGTTTAAGACCGTCTGTGGAAAAAGCTACTTCGAGATTCATGATCTTAAGATTCTCCACCGAGATTTTGACGTGGACCAGATATCCATCGGCAAAACATTATATTTCAGAGACGTGGTCACAAAGAACTGAATGCCCCCAGCAGAATCTGGTGACTGTCGCCCACAGTGGTCCAAAGGAAAACCCTGCAGGTTCAGTCACCCAAACATCTACAGGATCTCTCAGACAGTCAGTTCCTAGTTGATCTTTAACCATTTGTGTTCACTTCTTCACCATCATAATCGTTTCACATTCTGAAGCATCTCATCCCAGCAGCAGGAAGGGTTTTGAAGCTGGGCATTATGTAGTCAGTTAGTGGTTCTGTTTGACTAAGCCATTAGCAAACAATCGGAGCTGATGGGCCTTATTTTCCGGGCCCTGCCCCGGCACGCTCCGTCATGTTCCCCTTCCCAGCTCGGCTCGCTTCCCTCTCTCCGCCACTTTGATCTCTCCGTGTTTGTACTTCTTGCCCCCTCTGAAATATGAAGATCTCTGCGCTCATTAAAACGGGGAAACCTGTTTGACTCGGCGATTTTTGAAGTGAGCAGGTCAGGTACAGATTACTACACTTTCATTAACCGTTTAAAACACACACACACACACACACCACTATTTTTTATATATATAATTTATATGTGTGTATTACACACGAGATGAGGAGTGTTTGTTCGTATGTTTTACTTCATACCATAAGTTGCATAAGTTCAATACTGTGTGTGTTCGGTGAGGGTTTAGGCGTACAGCCAGCGACCCCCGCTCCCCCCCCCCCCTCACAAGTGTACAGCCTTATCAGGTTACCGCAGGTCAGCCAGCCTCCCTTTTGTTGTGGTTGCATCTGGGATGGGGGGGGTGCGGCAGTTAAGGGAATTCGGAAATGCTTGAGAAACCTTTCCAGTACCCCCCATGTTGTACCTTTACACCCCCGTCTATCGCTGACATTTACACACAAGCACATGTGTCGTCGTGCATCCTGGGCTGCGGTCTGTAGACAGAATTGGTTGGGTACGGCGTCTGCGGGGGGGGGTCCCTGTCACCAAAAACCCCCTCGTCTCAGCTTTGCCTGGGCTGATTTCTGGGGTAATAGCTTTTTTCATTTTTAACGGTTCATTACTGTTTATTTATGCAGCTTTAGTTATATAATCAAACTGGTCCCCCCCCCACCCACAGCCCCCCTCCACATGTCAGTAGGTGGACAAAAATCCTGTGAAAGAGTTTCTCTAAAGAGGCATTTGAGGAACCCTAAACATTTTCCCTCCAGCTTCTCAGCAACACGCAGTCATGGGTCTGCGTTGTGTGTGCCGCCAGGCGCCCCCCTCGCCGCCAGGCCCCCCCCCGACGCCAAGCCCCCGTCGACGCCAGCAGACTAAACTTGACCCGGTTCCATGGTGTGGCTAAATGGCCCTCTCCATTTCGCCCATCACGGGCCGGCAGAATTGTAGCAGAGCCCAAACACACGTGGCGCGTCCAGGGGGGGGGCTGGCGTCTCCCGCAGGTGTTGGGGGCTCGGGTGCGAGGCAGGAGGCATTTGCTGCCAGCTCCGCTCGGAACGTGACGGCGGCTTCCGCTTCAGGGCCCGGCACCACGGCCTTGCCGTTGGCTGACAGAACAGGAGATGCTTGTTTGAGGTTTTTTTATTTTTTTTTCTTGGCTTCTTCTTGGGGTGGTTGGGGGGGGGGGTGCGCAGTGCAAATGGTGGAGGGGCCGAAGGCGCTGCCAGAGACCCCGT
>JAODKM010000081.1:225834-287397 GCA_026780845.1 Petrocephalus sullivani
TGGGGGACAGGTGCAGGGTTAGGGGACAGTTGCAGGGTTGGGGGACAGGTGCAGGGTTAGGGGACAGTTGCAGGGTTAGGGGACAGTTGCAGAGTTGGGGGACAGGTGCAGGGTTAGGGGACAGTTGCAGGGTTGGGGGACAGGTGCAGGGTTAGGGGACAGTTGCAGGGTTGGGGGACAGGTGCACTGGGGGACAGTAGGGGCAGCAGCAGCACAATATGAGATGAGACAGGATCAACTCACAGCCTTGTGTTCAACTTGCATATCTAGTTTTAATTTACTGTTCCAAATTTAATACATACAGGTAGTCCCCGACTTACGATGGAGATGTGTTCCAATGACCACATCGAGATGCCAAAAGCGTAAAAAAATATGCGCTCTAACTCTGAGACAACTGAACTCTGTCGATCGCTGGTGAGAGTGAGGTATCTCCCAAGGCGGGGACTCGTACATCCCGGCAGCGTCCCAGTGTATCGTACAGCATATGCTGCTACATTTAGCTGCCTTGCAAAACTTGAAATATTTTTACAATTTAGTATCGCTATCGTCATCGTAAGAATGGAAAACCTTAAGTCAAACTGCACTAACTCTGGGACCACCTCTATTTATTATACTGTTGCTTTTTGTCCTATCGCTTTCCAGTAAGTATGACTATGGTGGAGTTTGCCACCTTGTATTTCATTGCAGGTTATACTGTAGGACTGTATACTGTATATCTTGCATGAGGCAAATAAAACCTCTGAATCCTTGAATGCAGATGAACTGTCATCGCCTTACACCTGGCTTTTACCTCAAATAGTAACCATTTAATAGAAATCAGAAATCAGTTCCTGCAGTTACTGTTTTTTTTTTTTTTTTGCATTTTTATGAATCCAAGACAGGGTCAATATGTTTCTTGCTGGTTCTGATTGATGAGACTGGGGTTGTCATCAGTAAACTAGTTTTCATTTGTTTACCTTAGCAAGGAAAACATGCATATCATCACAAATTGTTATGATGATCTAATTATTTAAAATTTATTCTGGTTTACAACCATATTGAAAGTCACTGATGCCTTTCAGTTCAAAATTTTGTAGTTGCGCAGTTTGTTATAGGGTCACGTCTGGTGATGAATCAGCTGGTTGTAGTCAGTTGTCACAGATCACTACCCAATATGGTCAGTTGTAATAGGCCAGTGTCCACTGTGGTAAGTTGTCTCCAAGCACTGCATGCTGTGTTAATTGTTATATGCCACTGCCTGCTGTGGTTAAGGCAGCCCACATAAGGTGAGTCATCATTTGCCATTGCACACTAGGGTCAGTTTTTATCGGACTCTGCTTATGCTGGTCAGTCCTTGAGCTTTAGGTATAACACATATTAAACATGTAAAATACAACGATAGTGTAAAGTTAGTTTCCCCTTGTAAATTGGCATCTCTTAGTGTCGTGGTTGGTGTCTGTCTGGTCCCATCCCAAATACTTTGTCCCTGTTTGACCAGCAGGTGTCGCTGGCCATCCTATTCCCTCCTCTGTCTTTGGAAATCCCTAGTGTGTTTCCCTGATCCCTAGACTGCCACATAGCTCAATGGGTTGAGCGTGTGGCCTCAGAGGCTGAACACCCCTCCAGTTATGGGTTCAGCTTTTGTATTGATTGGTTTTCTGTATTTATTTTGCACGAATGTCTTTGTTTAATGTCCTTGTTTTGGTTTATCCTGCCTGTGCCCTCATTAACATTGTAACATTAATATTATACTGAGTTTTCCTAGTATTGATAGCCCTCAGTTTGTTCCTATTCCCTAGTCTCTAGTATCTGTTAATTAATACCCTGCTTGTTCCTTGTTGTCCTGTGCCTTTATTGATTGGTTAACTTGGCTATGATTCTCACCTGCCCCGAGTTGTGTCTTGTTAGCTGGTCTCTGGTCCGTCAGTGTAAATGTTATTACGTGTTTGAAGCTCTGCCTGGTTACCTTGTCCTGCTCCCTGTTAACTCGGTTCACTAGTTGTGCTACTCCATGGTTCCTTTTAGTTCATTCTTGTCTTCGCTGTCTGTTATTGACCCCTTGTGGTTTGCAGCTTTGTGTCCCCTCTTTTGCCCTGGTGCCGCTCCATGGATCCTCATCTTTTCCCCACCCGTGCCGTAACACAGTAGTGTTAATTGGCTATGTGTGCTCTATGTTGGGCTGGCTTCCTGAGATGGGCTCCAGACCCCTGCAACCTTGGACTGGAGTTGGAAGATGTTTATAAAAAACAAAAGTTGGTAATCGTTTTGAAATTGTAACCGTTGAGTTCGTTTAATGTATCACTTCCTCAAATCATACCAACACGTAGTTTATCTGCATTCTTTACATCTATAGGAATCCCCTTTTACGCACAAGCTACACAGAATGGAGGAATGTACAATTACCCCAATTAAAGTGAACATGTGCCTGATGAGTCACTAGATAATGTCACTAAAGGGCGCCATTGTCACCTTTGAACTAGGATGGCATCTTCCTCGGCCCGTTGAGCATGAAGACAGACTAGAAGACCTGAGATGCTCAGATAGTCCGTTCCTGCTTCCAGGAATCTGTGCATTAAAATGTATCATACTGTGGCCATGTACCACGTCTACCTCCCATGCTTTCTACACTTAGCTATAAAGAATCTTCTCCATTTTGCATCCGTGCAATGGTCCAGCAGCCTCTCCGCAACATCTTATTTGAAACTAGTTGTCCCTGGTGTCTTTTCGTGCCGCAGATTTTGCACGTCCCATGAATTCACCTAATTCCAACTGTCATCAGTTATTTTAATATTAAGAAGGGAACATACTTAACATTGTGACCCTTCTTCAGTGACAAATGGAGCTGCAAAACCTTAATGATGTTTAACCGCTTTAGGCTGGTAAGGAGGCACAGTGGGTGGCAGTGGTGCTTCACATCTGTAGAACCAATGGTCGAGCCTCTGCCATGGCTCCTTGTGTGTGGAGTTTGCATGTTCTCCCCGTGTCATTGTGGGGCTCCCCTCGGTTGCCCCCCCAGGTCCAAATGCATGCTGAGGTGAATTGGAGTTACCAAATTGCTGGAGTGAGTGGATTGTGCGCAAGTGTGCCCTGTCATGGGTTGTGCCCTGCCTTGCGCCCATAGGCTGTGGATTTCCTGTGAACCCCGAATAGTACAAGCAGTTACAGAAAATGGATGGATAACTGCTCTGTGCATCTCGGTGATGTCTCTCTCCCTAGTGTTAATTTACTTACCAGAAGTCCATTTAGAAGAGCTTCAGGGAATGCTCTAGCCTCATTAATACAGCTAATTTGCTTTTTGTTGTTGATCTACTGGTGCCTTTTTTTTTAAATACCTTATGTAAACTGTTTAAAAGACCTAGCAATTCAATAACCCCTAAAAACCACCTGAAAGAGCCCAGTCTTTCCTTCTTGGCATTTCTGTACGTGTGTATGTGATCAATATCTTAGTATTTTGATAGACAATGATTTCATCTGTGCTTTGATGCTGTTTTTTTTCTCACATGCCTGTTCAGATGCCTTTGTTCTTGAGTAGGAGAAGCTTGTTTTCATTCTGAGTACTGGGGTAAAATATGAGACCTATCTGAAAATAGGGGCTTCTTCCGATTAGGTTGCCGTAGGATCACCACGTTCCCCTTATCTCTGATGGATTGGAGCAAAGGAAGCAGAAGACGGGGTTTCCCTGCCCCCTGACAGGGGAGTTGCAGTGCGTGGGCTGCTCAGGTTTACAGGCTGCTTCCCGTTGGCCCTGAATAGCTTTTTAATGGAATGTTTATAGATCCCATTCCTCGGCCATCTTGTGTGATTCTGCTCTTGTCGTTGTGGGTGGCTTTGGGCTTTGTATAGAGGTAATAATCACAGTAGGCATAACCCTTTTGAAAATCATTTTAAGATGTCAATTTTGCATTAAGAAAGCGTAAGGCATATGCATTTATGCTAAAATTTTGAAATAATAAAATTTATTTTATTATTATTGTTGTTGTTGTTTTAGATCTAGTCAATAAAAAGCAATAATTTATTCTCCACTACACCTACTTGGCAATGGTGGTACTTGAACTTCTGTATAGAAAAATGCTTAGAATTCAGGTAAAACAGGCCTTCACTACTAGGCCCCAGTCCATCAAAAACACCTCCAGAACTTCAGGAACACAGCCAATTAAGCCATGGATACCCCCATGTGCATCTAATTATTTTTGTGGAGCAACTGACAGTGACAAAGATGGTGTACAAACCAGCTGTGGGGTAAGTGATTTTGACCTTCCTTTCCTAGGCCTCATAAACAGATATTTACTGCTCAGATACATTCATAGCCAGGCCCTTCCAAAACTGGCTCTCAATTAAAGGAAATTCATATACTAAACAATACGACTGGAGCATCATCAATCTGCTTTATTAAGACCAACAATTTACGAGCATGGCTGCTTTTAAGTCTCCTATCAAAGCCATTAAATGGGATTTGTGTGAAGTATAGTGCACCTTTCAAAAAATGTACCAAAACAGAACAAACAGACTTGTGAGAGTCTAACAGCAGGGAGGTCTGCATGAGCCAACACCCCACAGCTGTGTCTCAGAGGAGAGTTCTCCTTCACCTCCTCCGTCCATTCTGGACATGCTTTATGCTGGGCTGTCCTCCCTATGGAGTGGGAATACCTTCAGGACACCCCTGCTTGGGACACACTGGCTAATTTACAGCCTGTGGAGGTTAGGGGTAACAGGAACTATTGTCGTTCAGATTTCCCAGATTAAAAACCTACAAACATGCACACAAGGCCTCACACAGTTTAGGTTAGGGGTCCAAACAGCCCTCTAGTCAACCTGACCAAGCAGTGAGACCATGAATAATTCCCATATATACTACGACAATGTATAGTGTTGGATTTTGTGAGTGCACCCCTGTCACCTGATTAAGGATCACTTTCTTTTTCAGTTTTCTGCTCTGTGCCAAACTACACCCTTTATTTGTTTTTGACAATTGTTTAATTCCCTTGGCCCCAGTGAAGGGAAGCATCAGTCAGGGTCTGCTTTAAGAAATTTCCCATGTCATGTAATTCTTCCCTTTGAGCAGATCTCTTTCCTACACCAAATAATGATGACAAAGAACAGGTTGCTGAAGTACAGTGTCAGTGCCTTTACTCCCTATTGTACTTAAATCACGTTCCCATAGACCTGAGGGTCCCATGTCCTAATCTCTCTGACTACACCCTGGCCAGCAGGACCAAACCATAGCAGTTAGTCATCAGAGAGGTCAATGCATTCACAGGCCGCTACGAGTCCATTCCCTCTGCCTTGGCGAGGTGCTCCAGCATAGTAACTCTCTATTCTAACATCTTGCCAGATAGACAGGGGAACTAAGCACAGTGTGGACACCTCAAGGCCAGCAGGTTTTTGAAGTCAGGAGAGAGACAGGGTCCCAAAACCCACATTGTCTCCACAGTACAAGGAGCAGAGCATCAAGCAGGTCTGCGAGAACGACTGATCAAAAAGAAGGGAAAGACAGTGAGTGAAAGAGTGTGGGACGGAGTGTGGGATGGAAGTCGAGGTTAGAGGTAGATAGAAATCTTTTGGATACAATTTTGAACGATGCTGTGTTTTGGGGTTTTAGGCACGCCCAGACAATCATATACACATGCGATCACACACACCATCTCCTCTCTCTGAACGAAAGGTTAGAAACTTTAAATATTAATAATGAGGTAAATATGTATAAAAGAAAAACACCTCCCCCAGATTCTGGGGTCATTGAGGCAGGGGATACAGAATGAAGTGGAAACATTTAAGTGATAAAGGTATCGAAAGCTTGTGATAAAGGCGAGGATATAGGGCATTGGTCTCAAACTTTTTCTTATAGTGAGGGCTACTTTTACAAAGAAAATCTGGGGAGCGAAAGAGTCACAACAATTGAAAGGCCCCCCTTCATAGATTTTACTGAAGGGGGTGGGGGCAAAGAGTGCTGTGATCGACTCTCTTAATGATTGACTTGTCGATCATGATTGATTGGTCAGGAACCATTGAGAAAAGTAGGGTTAGCCGTGGGGAGGGGGGGGAGATTCAGGATGATTGTAAAAAACATTTGGAGATTAATTGAATTGGTCTGGGTTTGGAGCCCTTTATGATATGCTTTCATGGGGCCCAAAATCTCTAGCGACAACCCCTGGGGAAGGGGGAAATGGTGCCAATTTCTGCAGAAGGAGGGGATACAAGTGTGTGTCTGGCTGTCTGCAACTTCCTGCTTCACCTGTCAAACATTTCAAGAGTTTAATCCCTTTGACAAAGACTGCTGAGAGGGACAGGAAGTGGGCATGAGCGTTTGGAGTCACCCTGTCAGTGGCTGATGGTAATTACAGATAGCAGTGAGCAGACAGTCGGGGGGTTACTTACCATATACATATACAAGGTAACCCCATAAACACATGCACGGGGGAGCTGTGACCAGTGGTGTAGGAACTCTGGGCGGGGGGGGTTGTACTCCCAAATATTTGATCTGGGTTTATTGCGTAGAAATGGTGTCAATGCTTTCTCTTTATCCAGTTATCTCAGGCGGTACTTCATGGTTCTCCTAGTCAAAGGAAGCATGGACCACAGAACTGATGGGGAAGGGGCTTAACTACTGGAACACCACTAAGAACGCGGTGATGAGTAATAGGGTAATTGAATAATATGGCAAATTTTGCTAAGCTCAGTAAATTTCGGGGTTATTGAAAAGGGGGCACTATCAATCGGTCTGGTGTCTGACAAAAGGGACAGGTGTTCGGGCACCCCCCCACATGCCGGTGTAAAAGACATTTTCTCTAATAATCATAAATTGTGACCAGCTGTTCTATTTTTTTTTTAATAATCCTGAAATGTGGCTGTACAGTTGGCTTATTGTCAGCGCTTGACGCACTGTGGCGCCAGGCAGACCGAGGCTTCACAGCGAAGGCTGTGTACCGTGGTGGCGGAAGTGCGGGGAGGTTATACAATACGCGGTAAAGCACACACATGGTGGGGTAATTACACAGTAGCCAGAAACACATCAGGACTACACATACAGCACAGGCAAGGGCACAAGTAGTAACTGGGAGCACAGCAAGCATTTACACTAAGGCACAGCTATGCACAGGGGCTATATGCACAGCCTGCCAGCCTTTCCCAGCAGTGGTACAATGCGGATAATGACCCGGCGCTTTTGGAGGCCATTGGCTAGTTTAGTGACAATAACTCCACGTGAATTTTATGCCCAGAAAGAAGCCTCTGAAAGGTGCGACATGTTTGTATGACTTTATTCGGTTTATCTAGACGTGACTATAAAAAGCAACATAATGCCCTGAAGATGATGCTCTTCCTGATAGATAGAAAAAAACAGAATGAAAGGCATTCCACAAAGGGACTCATGTTCCAGAAGAAATAAAAAAAGATAGGTTAGGAAGCAGTTTGAGGTTAATTAATATTGCAAAATTGTAAGATGTCTTCATTTGGCTAGAGACATCATCACTTTAATTTTGTTATCCAGATGAAATAGCCCATGCCCCATATATTAGGCCCAACCCTAGTCTATATAAACGTAGTGCTTCTCTTCTCTTTGCTGCAGCCCTCGTTAGCCTAAGGGCTTCTTCATCTCCCAATCTAACGGCTGCATCGCAGGCCTGCAGCAGCACTTCTTCACCTGCCAGCATCCCCTGTTTCTTGATGTCACATGCGGTGAGGCTCTTGGAGCTGGAAACATCTATTCACTTGTTGATGCGATCAGTGCCAGATGTTGTACAATCCTCCAAGCTGATATGGGGAATGTTGATTGCAGCCTACAGAACGTAGCTAGAAAAGTATGTTGCGTTGCTTCTTGTTTTGAGGGGAGGACAGTATTTGCACATACAGAGTTTGCCAAAAGCATACAAAATATGTGTTGATGCTTGTGCCATTAGCTGTCTCAGGGAGCCATTTGTGGATCGACCTGGTTTGTCCATGACTGTGATGTTCACACAGTTCAGGTTCTCCTTCCTGTTGCTTGTCTGTTTCCAGAGAAAGCACCGGACAATAACAAGCTGCCCCGTTGTCCTGCCCAGCCCATTAAACAAATATTTTTTTCTAGAATGAGCTGCATTTGTGTTATTGACATTGTGGAATAATGAAACTGACGCACTGAGAATGCCCCAACAATCATGCTGTTTCCTTTTCCTTCTGCTTTTCTTTGATAGTCGTTGGTCATCATGGTGAACATGGAGTCCTTTGATGGCTAGATTATTGCTTCCTGTTCAGTGCTGGACACCTTGCCACAATGGGTTTTTGCATTTATTATAGAGACTGTATGAAGGCCACATACATTCCACATACTTAAAGATGTTCAGAGCAGTGCATTTCTGTATTTGTTTAAATAAAAAGCGTATTTGGAATGTTTCCAGCAACTGCCCATGAGTTACATTTCCTGCTATCTTCATTCAGGGGAACTTGTGCAATCAACTGCAGTCATTCTGAAGAAGCCAAATGAATCATGCAGATAAGTTGATAAGAATTTTACAGCTGAGTTTTGTGCATCTGATATGAACAAGGAAACATAAAAAATAAAAGTAGTTAAAAGTCACCTGATGATTTTCCCATCTCTGAATTCTTCCTGTAATTCCCTGTTCATTTTTTCATAATGTGAATCGGGTACTTATCAGTTTGAAAGCATAAAAAAGTTCCATTAGGGATCAGTTTTCATGGGTCACATCTTAATGTCTCTTAAAGAGTGTAGAAGCAAGCACAAGTCATGATTATGCCTGTAGGATGTCTAATTACAGGTAGAGGGAGTGTTGGGTTACTAGTTCTAGACAAGGGTGACAAGCAATAGAAAAACTGTAGGGCAGGGATATAGTTAGGTGGGGTACAGTGGTTGGGCTTATGAACTCCTGTTTCCAGGTTTTTTGGGTTTGAATCCCACTTCTGTGTCTACAGATTGGTGAGCTGCTAGCGGCACATCAGTACGGAAATTTTGACAAGTATCAATAACCAAAATATTTCTGTCTAGTATCATAGACACTGATGACATCTGAGTCACATGACATGACTGATTAGCATAATTTTTTTATTCTGTGGAAAATTTGTAGTCAATTTTCTGACTAGATTTAATATCAGATTAAAATCACTGTGGGCTGTATAAAATCATCCCAGAGGCTGGTCTGTTGTAAGTAGAGTTGCCACCTGTTCCTTATCTAGTCTCCTGTTGTAAAATAAAATGCTGTGTCTCATTTTGAACCATCATAGGACACAATTTGTCCCATGTTTTTGAACTTTGATGTCGATTGCCCCATGCCGCTCTTCTCCTGCTCCAGATTTATTGCTGAGGTGATATTAGGTTGACACCTGACATCAGACTAATACAAATACCTCAATTTAAAAAAGTAAATATCTGCCAATATGTTAACCAATATACCTTGCATCTCTAAAAGCTGCATCTGGCAGCTGGTAGGCAAGGACAGAAGTGTGTTTGTGTGTGTGTGTGTGTGTGTGTGTATATATATATATACACTTTGCAGTGCTGACCCCCTGTTTTGCTGGATTGGATGACTTATGATGACTTTCGTGGGCTTTCTGTGGTAGTCATGAGGCTTCTGTGTGACATATTGATAGCACTGTTCAGAAGTCAGATCTGGGGTGGCCATAAAGTTTTAAAGCATTTCTCTCTTGCCAACAGAACGTAGTATCTTTGGCAGTTACGTGAGCTCCCGGGGAGCAGAGCTTGGCGTCTTGGGTACCACAGTGGTACTTGTGGGTCAGGGACACGAACCAGTGATTTTTCAATTACACAGTCGCGTCCCTAACCACCACACCACCTGCCCAAGTGACACTCCAAACAAAGGCGTCTCTACTAAGCTTGATCGGTACAAAACATGCCTTTAGATAAATGATCCAAGGGGCTTGGGGAGGGACACATTATCTCTAATATCCAGATGTAATATAGCTAAATGAAAGGATGGGAGATAGGGCATCTTCATGGTCATGTAACATATAAGATGTGAATATTGGTTGTTTCAGGATTGTACCTAATACAGCATAGTCTATTACCTTATCAAGACATTTTATAAAAGTCACCACTGGATAAATATTGCCCAGTAATGTCCTCTCTGAGACTCATGGGGAGTATAAAGCACTGAGGATGGAGATTTATGGTCCTGTAGGTTAATAATCTGTCATCTCCTCATTTCCATGGAGACACAAGAATCATAGTGTTTAACAGAGATACCACAGCTGCTCATTTAAACTGCCCCATCCTGCTGCAGATGGAGTCTGTCCCCCTACTTTAATTAGATCTACTTTTCCAGGTCTACTTTCTTCTCTGGTCCCTCATCTGCAGTGTGGTACTGTTCTTTTGGGATGTTCCTGTTGCGAGGTCTTTGGTACACTGGGGTGTATTTATCCCTGTGTACGTCTGTACTGCCTGTGTAGCCTGTTCCTGTTGCGTGGTCTCTGGTACACTGGGGTGTATTTATCCCTGTGTATGTCTGTGCTGCCTGTGTAGCCAGTTCCTGTTGCGAGGTCTCTGGTACGCTGGGGTGTATTTATCCCTATGTACGTCTGTGCTGCCTGTGTAGCCTGTGTAGCCTGTTCCTGTTGCGAGGTCTCTGGTACGCTGGGGTGTATTTATCCCTATGTATGTCTGTGCTGCCTGTGTAGCCTGTTCCTGTTGCAAGGTCTCTGGTACGCTGGGGTGTATTTATCCCTATGTTCGTTTGTGCTGCCTGTGTAGCCTGTTCCTGTTGCGAGGTCTCTGGTATGCTGGGGTGTATTTATCCCTATGTACGTCTGTGCTGCCTGTGTAGCCTGTTCCTGTTGCGAGGTCTCTGGTATGCTGGGGTGTATTTATCCCTATGTACGTCTGTGCTGCCTGTGTAGCCTGTTCCTCTTGCGAGGTCTCCCTTTTCAGCATCCACTAGCTTATCTCCTCTATGTTCACCATCTAAGCTAGGACCTGCATGGAAGACACACGTACTGAAAACACACTGTGTTGTTTATGCTGTGACCTTTGCTCCCTACAAAAGCTGCTAATATGCACAAATTGCAGCTGACAACTTGGAAACGTCAAATGCCCGACTGCTCAATGGTAATGACATCTGCTGCTGGCCAATCCAATTAGTGGCCCAAAACATTGGTGAGTGTCCCTGCTGGGTGGGAATCAGAGCTCCTGAGGGGGCTGTGTAGACTGGGAGGGAAGGATTATAGTTACCTGCCACTTTAGCAGGCAAGTGTCACTGACTCAGTCTAATTGAATTGGAAGCATGCAGGCACCTAATGCAGGCCGTGGTCATCGGGCTGCCAATTTAAAGTGGAAATGATGCAATTGCTAGTCTCACTAAACGGATCGGACCCTTTTCTCTGGCTTGATTCCATTGAATGGAAAAGGAAGTGGCTCGTTCCTTACTTAGTTAGCTGTTATCAGTTTGGTTGAGTTTAAGTATGCTGACTGTAGTTTAAGTATGCTGTAGAAAGTCTGTGGTTTTGCATAGGCAACTGTGTGGCTAAGATTTTGATTGGATTTGTTCCCAAGACATTTCAATTTTAGAGATGCAACAATTTATCATGCAAAAATAACATTCTTGCAACTTAGGGTGCTTTGCCACCACACTAAGTACATAACTTTTGGTACTGTACTTTCAGTAATTTCCCTTTTCCATTGACATCTGGTCGAGTACCAGTACCTAAAGTGCCAGTACTTAGTGCCAGTACTTAGTGCCAAACAGAGGCGTCAATTTCAGATCCAGAAAGCAAAAATCCAGACCAGGATTTTGTTTCAACCAACTAGTTGAGCACTCTGTGACTGTGACTCTTTATGCTTAACTGATTGATTGAAACAAAATCCTGGTCTGGATTTTTACTTTAGATAGATCAGGATCAGGATGGAATGATAAGAAATAAAGTATTTTGTATAATATAACTACTAGCCCAGCACTGTATTGGAAGATTTTCAAATATCGCAATGTGATCTTGTTTACACATGGTGTTTTGCTCTGTTTTTTTTTCCTTTGACAAAGTAAAAATGTTTTAGTGAAACTTAAACTTCCTGTGCTATAATATCCATACAGAATTGAAGGTAATTAAAACCTGGTATTAATCTAGCTGACTAGCAATGTAAGAACTGCATGTGCATAACATGCAATATCAATATTGCACTTACGGGATGTTCACACTTCATTCAGTTATTTAAGTGGACTTGGTCTGTTTCCCATGCAAAATGAACCATATGTGAATGCCCCAAACGAACTCAGACCCCCCCAAAATGAGCCAACCTCAGCTGGTTGAGTCCACTTAGCAGGTTCGTTTGCTGATTGTATTGAACAGAAAGTGCCCCCAGCTCACTTTTATTCTACTGTGCTGTTTGGCCACTACGGGACACCAGTGAGTGTGAGGTCACAAATGTCAAAAACATTATTATGAATTCTTCAGATATATTGCACTAATTTATAATAATCCTCAATAGTTAAATGAAATTTAAAAATGAATAAAATCTACTAGAAGTCCTCTTTGACATGCTTTTGTGTGAATGAAAAGGTTTGTCAGTAGCATCAAAAGTAAGCCAGATGTTTTTAAATCCAAACCAAACCAAAAGACTATGACTTGCAGGATCGCCTCCTGTCGTTTAGAAAGCTTATTATAACCCAATGTTTTTCTACAAAAAGTAATAACATTTATTGAACAGAAAGTGCCCCCAGCTCACTTTTATTCTACTATGCTTTTCGGCCACTACGGGACACCAGCGAGTGCGATGTCATACATCCATCCATCCATTCATTCTCCAACCCACTTATCCGATCAGGGTCATCCGGAGCCTATCCCAGAAGCTATGGGCACGAGGCGGGAACAACCCAGGATGGGGGGCCAGCCCATCGCTAGGCACACTCACACACCATTCACTCACACATGCACACCTATGGGCAATCTAGCAACGCCAATCAGCCTCAGCATGTCTTCAGACTATGGGGGGAAACCGGAGCACCCGGAGGAAACCCCACAACCCCACGGGGAGAACATGCACACATCTCCACACAACTCCACACACATAGAACTTGCAGGATTCGAACCCCAGTCCCAAAGCTGAAGAGCCCCAGAAAGTGAACTGAGTGCTTTTGGAAGACGATGGCCAATGTGAATCCAAAGGGAACTGACTTCTCTTTCTCTTGGCCCACTTTAAACACTGGTCTACTTAAAACAGGCTGTGTTTCACTATATGTGAAAACAACCTTAATTTTTTTATGAGAAAAACAGTACCAGAAAATCAGCAATGTTATTCTTTCATCTTCAGTTCTGTTAATTTGAGGTTAGCTGATATTTATTGCATTGTGATTGGTCAATATAATATTTCCATAAAGAAATTTGTGTGTCTGCTGTCTGAATGTGTGTACATAAATTGAATAATCTGTAAAATCCTAAAAAAAATCCAACAAAAATAGTGGGATGCAGGCCTGCCAAAGATGAGGCAGAACAAAAGTTGTTTTTGTTTTTGGTTACACCCCATGCCCACTAACTCATGGCATTATGGGGGAGATGGTGGAGGTGGGGCAGACACCAGTAAGTGGGCGAATCACCTTCAGCATTCTGCATGGCCTCTTGCGCGGTGGTCTGCATGCATGGCCCTTGTACCTCTGTCCTGCTGTCTTGCGAGTCCTTGATCTTGTCATGCTGCTGTTTTCATTATGAGCAGCTAATACAAAGCCAATGTCATTCTTTTTATGTTTTTTTTTTCTTCAATTTAAGATATTTTTTTCTTTGTCTAAAACAGTGTACAAAAACAATTTTGTTGAATATAATCTCCAGTCTTAATCAATGGGGGTATGATTAAAGTATGCTTTGTGCGGGTAAGGTAAAATCAGTTCAAAGGAATACTTTGTTGGTATACACTTTTGGTTCATAAGACCAAAAGTGGAAGCTGTATGGGGACATTTTTAAATCCAAACCAAACCAAAAGACTATGACTTGCAGGATCGCCTCCTGTCATTTATAAAGCTTATTATAACCCAATGTTTTTCTACAAAAAGTAATAACATTTATCATATTGGTGCATTTCCTTTTTATCTTCATATTTTGGTGAGCATGTGCTTGTTCTTCATAGCACCTGTCTTGACCTTGTCCTCTAATTCCAGCCTCCTGGTACATTTGTAGTCATGGGGAACCCTCGCAGCTCCACCTTCTACTGAAGGTAGAAGAGAAGAGATAAAAGCATAGCCACAGTGCTGTCACAACAGCATTACTTCAGCTCATGATAAAATGGAGAAGTCTTTAATCCCCCTTCAGGAGTGGTCCGTTTGTGGTGGGAGCGTGATCCGACCTTGATCCGACCGAGCGACCAGAAAAATGTAACATGTTAGCGATTAGCATGTTGTACAAGCTCAGTATTAGCTCCCTTCTTCTGCTTGTCTGCTTCGCAAGGTCTGTTTGAGTACAGCATGTGACTTCAACATTACACTGTTGTAGTGTAGCCTGGTATATTGCCCAGATAATTACCGCAGCTATGAACAAATGCCATCTCTGCTGTTGCTCCAAATTACACTGCACAGTCATATGTAATAGTCCAGAACGCAGGACCTTCTTCCTCTATTTACAGCCGATTAAAAACTGACACTAAAACCAATTGTTTGGGATGTTCTGCTTAAATATGTTTAAAGGGACACTCCACCCAAATTAGAAAAATACGTGAATTATATTCCAGAAATATGAAAAAATATTTACTTTTTGGTAAGAAAACATTAACTCTGGCATACGACAACAGTCCCAGAGCGCTATTCTTTATAACTGTATGCATCTTATATTTAAAGCATTTATAACAGAGAAGGTCTGATCATCAACTGTGATCCATAATTTCCCGAGTAATGTCTTTTTATTTCACATGGCTTACAGTGAGCAGTCGAATTGCGTTGAAATGTTTATTAGTAAATACATTTTAACAGGGCAATGCTTACAAGAAGTATTTCTAATGTCATTTTCACTAGCTTTATAGTAATTCCACACAGCAGACATTTTTCTGACTGTTTAATACGTGGGTGTGCAAAGCAATATGGGTCAGCATTGTAAAGGGAATTATCAGCAGTACATATCGACTTACTTTTAACCATTGGCCAATGCCTGATTGTTGCTGTATCGGCCGATACCAATAGTTGGTGCTTCTCTAATTTAGTTTCTTGCTCCCGCCATAGACACATCTGACCAATAAGCAGAATGAACATTCTCGCACTGTTTGTAGTTGTACATTTTGGTTTGCTTTGGGAAAAATGCTCCAAGTTTAAAAACTCATCAATTGATTCAGACTAGAGCAAGCAAACTATAGGTATGAAAATGCCCTTAATGTACACAGACCCACATGCAATCTGTAATGCTGGATAAATGCCCGTGAGCGCAGTCATTTGTGTTTAAATTGGCTGAAGAGCCCCAGAAAGTGAACTGAGTGCTTTTGGAAGATGATGGCCAATGTGAATCCAAAGAAAACTGAGTCAAGGCCCCTGGGAATGAGGTGGGTTGGAGGAAGGAACAGAGCAGAGGACTTCCTCCATGGGGAATGTAGGGTCTGATTGGGATTGTGCTGGCCATTGTTGTGGTGCCTGGTGTGACCACAAGTAGGGTAAAACCAAGAGAAGTTATGTGTCCCTCAGGGTTGTCACATGTGGCCTACAGAGATAGCAAGAGCATAATTAGGACAGATGGGCAAGTCTTTCAGAATCGCGTTAGTGTGTGATATTTGATCAATAAGGATCAATATGGATCATTCCAAACGACTTCCACATGTAGAATGGACTGATAGAATGGGCTGCTGCTTTGACATGCAGTGTTGGATGGTCAAGCTCTCAAATTGCGCTTAAGTGTAATGATCCCTCAATCACTGGTTTTTTATCAGTTCAATCAATGGTCTTAAAAAGCCAGTGCCAATGTTTGTTTGACTGAGCAGTTAAATTAACATCACCTGTACATGTGCCTTGTGATTTGCAAAAGAAATCAGAAAATCGCCCGACAATATCTTCATGAAGGCTAGATGAGAAGTACTAGGTGAGAATATTTATCACAAGGCCGGTGTTTGGCAGCATAAAGTCCTGTGTGTGGGTAAGCATGGGGACTTGGTGAGTGATTAGAAATGGGAAGGAGTTCCATCTCCAGTAAATGACAGGCAGGGGCCAGCACACCGATAGCCTGGCTGACTAAAAGCATCTCCTGTCAGTTATATTCCATAATTAAATTGACAACCCCCCCCCCCCCCACCATCCCTGTCCTTCCATCTGATCTGTTTTTGATAAACATAATTATTAATTAAACACTTAAATTAAATCTGTCGCTAACAGCAATAAGGGCTGGACTGACTGGATACGAATCTGTATGTTCTGCCCTATGACAAGACAATTATGAATGTAGATTCATAGTTTTAATTATTTAATTTAATGTGTACATGTATAGTTTATTTATTTTAAATATATATTTTTTTATTTTATATATATATATATATATATTATTTTTTTTAACATGTATATTTTATAATTGCATCTAGTTTTTGCCAAGCTTTTTCGACACGGGGATAATCACCCTGTTCCTAGTTTATTAACATAAGTTATTACTGATAGAACCCAGTACTTGATAGATTGTTACTTGAATGTAACATTTTGTTGAGGTACCTGAAAGGAAAGCCTAACGGAGACACTTCATTTTGTAGCATTTAGTTACATCGTTTTTGCTTTGGCACATACAATGAAATACATTTCTTGACACGAACAGAGTGCAAGTTACTGTCAGTCATAATCGTGACATGAGAGCTGGAAGTAAATTAGACCAACTCTGGACAGAGAGTAGCTAATAAGACCAGGACTGTTGGCTGTCGAACGGAACCTGGATACGGCATTTAAGGTGTTTTTGCTGGGAAATTTGGACCAAACTAAAAATAACATAAGGCTATAAGGGTATTTATTGTGTTGAATATACAAGCATATTCAGTAGCAGAGAGAGATTTAGATGGGATTTCGTTCATTATGATTGATATGATGCAATCTTAGTTTTGAATTTTTATTTTACATATTTATTTTTACAATGTGCAGATAAGCATCTTAGGTTTTGTTATACAGACACACTGACAGATACATTGTTTGGTTTGCAAATGTTTCCACAAATTCTGTCTTCCCTGCTGTACTGAAATTGCATCAGACCGTGAACTTAAACTGAGGTTTGTACTGAACCATGAATTTTGTGTTCCGTTACATCTCTACCACCTTGGGTTGTGTTATAATTTGGAATGAATAGGTGATGTGGTCATGGTACCAATGAAAGACAATGGTTTAAGTCTTTCTGAAAGTTGTTGAGTTTCTGGCTCCCAGGACATTAGCTAATAGGGGACTTTTGGGGCAGTCGGGAGAGATGATATGGGCTTGGGTTGGCTCGACTTGGCGTATATTACAGGCGCTTTGGACTCAGGGTGGTCTTGAGAGACTGGTGGGATATCAGATAAGAGACCCTTCCCCATCTGGGCAGTATTAACAGCATTTCGGGTTTAGACAGCGTGATGAGCTTGGTGTGGAGGGGGCAGCGCCATGTTGACGTGTGAGAATGCGTGGCACGGTTTCGCCTTGTCCCGCCCCAGAGCACCAGACTCATTCATGACGCAAACCTTTTGGTTATAATGGGCAGCTGGGGAAGGCCAAAAACTGGGTGGCTGGGGTGAATCAGGGAGAGTGTTTCCATGGAAAGTGGGAGGGGTATTTCCCGGATTGACAAAAGGAGAGAGGGAGATGCTGTCATGGCCCCTTCCCATGCACTCCATTCCCCTAACACAAGCGCACAGCAGAAATTGCTTGAAATTGCCAGAAGAAGGTCTTCACACAGTCAACCTGCCCTGAGATGCTGTTGCTTTACATTAAACCTGTCCATTGTTGCATATGTACATTATTTCTAACCCAGTAGGATGGGTGTTAGAAGGAGAAGACTTGCCCCAAACTGAGCCTTGACCTCTCACATTTGATATGGAAAATGCTCGAAATCGAACACGTGCGCCGTCTCCCTTCAGGCTTCCCTACCCCGTCCCCTGGCGCTTATACGCTCAGACACTGTATCACTCATTAACTCACAAACTCGCCCAGCAGGCAGAGACACAGACATCCAACAGTGGACAGAGCGTCAGCCCGGCTCCCCCTCATGCTCTCGGCCTAATTGAGTTGAGTGCGTGTCCTGTGTGCCCGTAGCCTGACCCCTGTGGAGCCATGGCTGCTGTTGAACCCCCCCTCCTTTGATACATTCGATATGGTTTAAGTGTGGAATGAAGACCTAAGCTTGTTTACGTTTGAACTGGATTAGTGTGAAGCTGACAGTGCCATAGTGTGCAAACAGGAGGGAAGTGTAGGGCGGAGGGGCGCTGTGCGTATGTCCATGCGTGTGTCTGCAGCACTTACTCAGTCTGGGTTTGGATCAGCTCTCGCTAATGAGTCAATCTTGCTGAACGAGGTTGTCTGTCGCCGTGTTCAATTACATGCGTTTTCGCTGTCTCATTCTGCCACTCTAATTTTCCCTTCCACTGCCCATCGGTTTTGTATGTGTGTGTGTGTGTGTGTGCTTGTCTTTCCTATTTCTCATGTCCGACTTGTGAACATTTATATAATTTTTTTAATTATTTGTGTATGCGTGTGGGTCATGTATATATTTCATTCTGGAGACCAAATGTACCAGACGGATTGACCGACTGTGCCAGTGGAAAGACGTGTTCCCTACATATCCTCTCTTTGGATATGAACTGGCGGCTGTCAGTATGAGTCCGTCTTCCACCAGTGAGAAGCTTCTGAATTATTCTTCCTGCCGAGGCTGCAAAGCTGTGCACTGCTGCATAGGGAAAGAAGTAAAAGCCAAAGGCGGATGAAAGTGGTGATTCGGCTCTGAGGGGCTCGGGAAAGATTGAGGGGTTTAAAACTGAAAAGCTTTTAATTCACTGATAATGGTCTACATGCACTGTGTAATGCTGTTTATTATGGGTATTAGGGTGCTTTTATGCATTAGTGAAATGGGTCCAACATATTGTAGTAACGGAATGGGCACATGAAAACACAGGGACACCTGATCTACCTTCTCTCTTTTGCTGTCCTGCAATAATGATTTCTTTAATTTTACAAAAAAGGCAAAGGCAGCAATGTGTCAGGTTACGTAAATGGAGAGGCAGCCGGTCTCTATGTAGAACAGGGAGGAGGAGGAGAGAAGCAAAGGTGGGCACAGAGAGGAAGGGGCAGGAGGAAGACTAGAACGGGAGGAGAATAGGATCTCCCCCTTCTACTGCCTCTATTTGCCTTCATCCTACCACTTTATTTATATTCTGGGGCCAAAAACAGTGATGCTCAATTTGGTAACACTTAAAGTAGTCCTTATACTGCATTACACATACCTTGATAATGCAATATAATGCATTCATAAAGTATTATACTCCTGGATATAACTATTTCTAAAAAGACATAACGCATTATAGTCATGTGTATTATGCATTATGAATGCTCTCTGAAGGTCTCATTTATAATGCACTATAAACACCTTCACAATGCAGCACAAATCGTCCTTAATTCTTGTATAACCATTATAATGCATTATGAAGTGTCACTATTATTTTGACGCAGGTGATCTCTGTGTTAGGCCCCAGTCTAGGGTTATGATGTATCAGGTGGTGCATAGACACATTCTTATGTTAAAGCATGTCCATCAAGCGGTCTGTGAGTGTCTGCAGCAGTCCCACTCTTTAGTTTGGTTCTGCAGCTGGGTCGTCTCTTATCGTGTTTGATTAGACATTTTGTGGCAAAGTTAAATTGTTCCGATAACACTTTACCTGAGGTGACAGAAATATTTAGCAGTGACTCAAATGCTAAATGCTAAAAACTATTTAATGAGCTCTGGATTTTTTATTTTTTTTTACATTTGGTAGTACTAACGATAGTAGTTCAAAAACCCGTTTGCATCAAGCTAGATGAAACAAAACGGAGTCCTTCTCTAAAGTTCTTTTGGTTTGCTTGAACTCAGAACAGAGTCACTGGCCATTCTTTAATGTCACTAATATAATGTATGTTATTGTTGCAATCCCTTTCAACCTTCCTATTTGCCCTGAATAAAAGCATCAGGCCATTGAATGAATACACTTAATGATGCAGTCAGAGGGTTTCGTGTATGTGCGTGTATGTGCTTGGCAGAGGCCTGCTGGGTCACATGACGCCCCCTGGAAACGCCTAACAGGCCGTGTAGGCGCCAAAGGAGGGAGGGGGTCAGTGCTGTCTGTGGGGACGCTACATGCACTGTGTAATGCAGCTCTGACGCTCATACAGTGCTGTATTAATGAGTGCACATGACCCATGGAAGAGCGCAGGGCCCCTATGCACCTCAGGGGATCCCTGATTGCGTGGGCGTTTGGTGGCTGGATTTCACAGAGAGGCTCTGAGACAGCAGTGTTGCTGTCAGTAGATACCCATTATACCATTTTTGTTCCTTCAGTTTCCTTTTTATTCTTCTGCGACTTAAACAAGCCAAACCATTAACTTCCATGAATAGTTGGACCACTGGTCCTAATCTCTCTCTTGTAACACATATGCAGCAAACCTGCATTGTACTGTTTCACGATCAGTTACAGATGAGTAGAGGGGCAGAAACACCCAGGTTTGGTAAGTATGGACGTTGAAGAAAATTAACAGACTAAAAATGTGTGAAGGGAAAACTAAGCAAGAAATCCTTGTGGAGAACACCCGGAGCCAAGCAGAAATGTAAGCAGAACGTGATCTTTGGATTTACTGTAGGACCTTTCTCTCTTGTGGTGGGACTGATTTCTGTCTGCCATATCGCACATATTTATTAGCTTTTTCTCGCTCATCTCTGTATCCCAGTTCATACTCCTGTATGCCTTGAGCTCTCTTGCGTCTTTGGCACTGTCTTAGGCTGCAGTGCGGTTTGTTCTCCCCCTGATGCCCGACCCCACAGCTGGAGCATGAGAATTTCGCTGTGTTCCTCGTAACACGTGACAATAAAATCTGAAACCTGTTTTATCATCCAGGTGTTCATTATTGCACAGTAAGCAAATTAGCAAGATGATCTGTTTTCTGCCACTTCTTTCCTGATGATGCCCATGGCAATAGCTGTGCCTGACCATCAAGGGGCCATTTGCAGGCCCTGTCTTCTAAATTTTTTTGTTTTCCTGTATGGACTAGGCTTGGGTGGTCTTACAATAATAGTATTTTGGTTATACCATAGTATTTTGAAATCATGTTGACAAAAATAGCCAATCAGGGGGCTGAGGTCCCCACGAAAAAATTTGCCATTCAGATGGTATGAAAAATTAGATGTTGGCTCAAACCTAGTTCAGACTACGCTTGCCATCTGTCGGCTCTATGTGCATGCACCGTAGGATCATTACTCAAATGGTTTCCACCATCTCAGAGATGTATGCAAGGGTGGGGACTGCATTCTAGCTCACAGCCTTGGGGGTATGAGGTGACAATCATCAATGAAACTTGAGAAAGGAGACCAACAAGAATGTTTTTTTTTCTGTTTCATGAAATACATTATTCTATTATTAATCAGGGTGTCACATAGTAGATGGACAAACTGCATTAATATGGGATTCCCACTTTGTTTCCACACTTTAATGGGGCAGTTCACATCAAAATCAAAAATATATATTTTTCAAATATGCCATAGTGCCGTTTATTCATTTAGATTGTCGTGGTGAGGATTGTCTCATTCTGGAGCTATCGGCCATACAAATCTCTTGGGACTGAATGGCATTCTTTATGTGGTGATTAAAGCACCAAAAAAATACATTTGCAAAAATTCAACAGGAATGTCTCAACAGAAATCATGACCTGGTTTCTTAAGATGATCTCCAGACCTTGTAATGAGCAGTTTCATGTAGGATCTATTTTGTTTCTACCGAACCCCACACACCAACCGTATCACTGCACCAAACATAGTGCTGGGTAGGGTTGGGCCGATATTTGAATTTGCATTATTGATTATAGCCACAAAAAGATCTAGAATACCAATAATATCTAAACACATAATTATGAATAAATCAATGAATGAATTGATAGGTGACCTTCATCAAAAATGCCCTTAAAACAATATTGTACAGCCTATAATATCCAATATTTGATTCACACGTTTGTAAAACGTCAGTATCTATGTCGCAGGGCAGAAATACAGGGCAGAAAGTTTTACCATCAGATGCAGGTGTAGCACATGAAAGACACAAATGCAAAAACTACTCAACACACAAATAAAGTGTACTTTTCACCTCTTATCTTTCCCAGTTAAAACAGGAGCAAGAAATATTACCCAAATAAACATCACACCGGACATGGTCATTATTGTATAACGAAGGTAAACAACCTCCCAGTAAACTATTGTTCTGAGTAAGAACAATAACCATCATAATCACAACAAAAAGATGGGAAGCCATCTTTAGTGTGCATTTTACGTAAGAAACACAAGCATGTTTACTTTGCTATGGGTCGGCTGTGCGCACAGTGGACATGCAGTGTGCATCATCTTTTTGGCGGGGTGTGCATATCACAGAACTATAGGAAAAAAGGGATTTTTTGTTTTTTAATCCAATAACGCAGTATAATCCAGTGAAAATAGAATTAGTTGTAACTAGTAATGAAAACTCAGTACACATATTTTTCTGATATATGGATATAGTGGAAAAAAACAATAAGGGAAAAAATATAGTATTAATCAGTAATAATCATTATCTGCCCAGCCATACTGATTAAATCAGTAAAAATTAAGGCAAACTCGTAATTTTCCCATTAAGATGAGCTGTTGCTGTCTACTGTTCTATAAAAATATCTAGTTGGTTAATCTATAGATATAAAGGATAGATAAATGAACCATTTAAACATAGATGAAAGCTGTTTGTTTTAGTGCTAAGGTGCCACACAGGAAAAAGCTGTCTACCACAGGCCTTACTCAATCAGTTTCTATCCCTGATGTCATTCATTCACAAATACCTACCCAGCGCAGGGTTACCGTGAACTTCAAGGCCCCTTCAGGAAGCTCTGGCATGCCCCGGCAACTTGGAGACACCAATCCACATCTTGTCTTATGACTGTGGAAGGAAACAAGAGTAAATAAAGGAAACCCACACAGACTCCACACCCAAGAATGAAATCCATTGGCCATCGTTCTACCCATTGAGTTTTATTAAGTATCATCTTAAATTCAAAAGAATGAAATGCATGTTTTTTTCCGGATTTACTGCTGCAAAAAAGAAGAATTACAAAACAATTGTTTACTCCTGGTATGTGTCTGAAAACATTCTGAGTCAATAGTCTAATAGATATTGTTAACCTAGAACTAACTACTGCACGACTTAATGGAGCATGATCAGAAACTGTGGATGCCTGGAGGACTTTTCTGCATAAAATTTTCTGTTGGACAAGAGATATTAAATGAATGAATCCTGTATATTTTGTATAACCTGCCACCTGTGTTCTGGAACTGTAAAATGTTCTCTAAATGCCCCCCCATTCCTTCTTTCTTGTTGAAATAAAAAATTTTGATCACAAAAAAAAAAAACGAAATGTCTTCATGCAACAGCATTCTCTTGTTTAGGTTCAATGGCATGGTTGTCTGTACGATGACGGTGCTTTTTCATAGCATTCGGCTAAGAGATTTATTTTGTTGATAAAGCAAAGGCTGACTTTCCATGACAATACAAATGTTTCCCCTTGCCGCTGTTTTTTATTGTGTTTATTATTTTCTGGCCTCACCATTTTCCTTCTGTAGTCTAAAAACAGAGAGCAGCAGATCATGCAGGGACTTTCTCGGGATAGTCTCCAGTATTATCGTGACCCTGCACTAAGCAAGTGGTTGGAAGATGGAAGAATATTGGTGGGGAGTTAGTAACTGCCTGTCGGATTAAATTAATTCAGTGTTTTATGAATAAACAGGTGCTTGTGTCCCGGGACACTTGTTGGACATGTAGCCTGGTCGTGCTTTTGTGCCCCGCGGTTTCACCCCTGCAGTCATCAATTCCAGACTGCCAGCTCATATCATCTTATTTATACAAGGCCCAAGTAATGGGTGGCCTAAGGCCTGGGGTGGAGGGGGTATAGCATGGTGAGGCATTACTGTGAAAATGGGCCTGACAGTGTTATTGGGGAGGCAAGTGTTGTGGCAGGGACTGGGTTTGGGGAAGGGGGAGCGGACATTGTCGGCTAAGGAAGAGGCTCAGGGGTGGACAATACAAGCAGTGTGTCTGAGTCCAGACTGATATTCCCGGCGCAACTGTTGTAGCTCCTTTTTGGTGCCGTACCCTCAGTGACACGTGACTCAGGGGAACACGAATGTGTATACAGGAGCCAGATGCCTCTGGGGGCTTTTTGACGTCTGGGGCACTCTCTCTGAAAGGGAAAGCCGAACGTCCCGCAACCTGAGAAGGAATCCAGCAGTATGACATGCACGGACAGTTATAAGCACCGCGTGTGAAGTTGTACAGAACGGGTAGAGGGTCAGTGGTGCGGCTGCGGTGAGCTGCACGTGAGAGGAGGTGGACAAGGTGCAGTATGGAGGTGAGCCAGAATCGCCTCAGTGGAATCACCTTTGGTGAAGAGAAGATGCTTTCTGCTAATTTCCACAATGGCTGCTCCAAGTCAGATGGGGAGCAGATCTTCTGAGGTGTTGGGTGTAAGTTATGGCGCAGTGGGCCATCAGGGCAGGGCCTAGTCATTTGTAAAATGGAACTCACAGGAAAATGGGCAGGCATGTGGGTTTTTCACTGTGTGGGGGGGGGGGTACTAAGGGTAGAAGGGAGCCAGAGGAAGGGGGCCTTTGGTGTCCCCTCTTTGCTGCACTGTCATTCCTCTTTGCCTGCATGTCTGCCTCTATCCATTCCCTCGGGGTCTCCTAGCAGCTTTGTCAGCCTGCCAAGGAAGCCAGTGGGATAGGCCTCCTACTTTTTGTGACATCCTCCTTGCTTCGCCCATTCACCGCCCAAACCCTGCCGGTGTCACTTTCCCTCATAGCCCTTGCATGTTCTGCTTTCATTCGTGTGGCCTGGACTGCCCTTTGCTATGGCAAAGGCTGCTGGGATGCGGACCCAAGAGTGCAAAGGCTGCTGGGATGCGGACCCAGGAGTGCAAAGGCTGCTGGGATGTGGACCCAGGAGTGCAAAGGCTGCTGGGATGCGGACCCAGGAGTGCAAAGGCACCTGCTTGTATGGGATGTCTGGCTGCGATATTTTACATTTTTACTGTTACACTCTAGTTGAACATTCCATCCTATAGATTATATTATGGAATATTGTGGTAATGTAACAGTGGTTATATCCTACAGAACATGCTAGCTGTTCAACCTGTAATTACTACTGTTATGTACATGTGTGTTTATTACCAGGCACCTGGGATATGTGGAATCTGTGTATCATTTTTTTTCTCATAAAATGGCTTTGCCTCACGAACAGAACGTTCTTGTTTTGCAAAGTTTTGAAGTGTAATGCGACTGAACAACGGCGGTGAAACTGAAGATGCTAACAGTTAGAAAGCCATGTCATGAAGCACTGGAGCTGTGGATTCAGTCTGATTCTCTGTCTTCCTCTGTTCTTTCTTTAAATCTTATGTTTCTACTGGCCTCTTTTAATGTTCATTATAGAAGCCAGAAGTGTGAGAGTGGGGTGAGGGGAAGGACCTGGGGGAGGAAGAGAGAGAGGAGTGAGACAGAAGGGAAAAAGGAGGATAGTAAGGGAGGTATGTTTTTTGGGTGAGTTGGAGAATTTCGGCGCAGACAGTGCGAGCTACTGCCCAGCTGCTGGTACCCCTCAGCAGGGGAGCTCCAGAAAGTGCAGTGCCTGAGGGGGGAAGGTTTTGAATATGTTTGTGTTGTGGCTGCCATACTGCTTCTCTGACAGCACGTCTCTCTGTGATGGATTGGAAAGCTGGGAGATGGCGCTTGGGACACAACGAGGGCCACATGTTTTACAAACCTTCAAAGAGGCTGGGGGAAAGAAAAGGAAGGCATATTGAATCTTTGCTGTGCCCTGCCATTATGAACAGGGACTCCAGGAACCTGATCCATTGTGGAAAGACCCATTGATCCAACAAAGTTCTGGATATAGACATCCAGAATATGGCTGCATGGTCAAAGAGGTCCCATTTTCTGCATGTGTTTGAAGGGCACTCGCATAGAATGCCCGCTGCCCGCTGCTCTTAGGCACATCGCTCTCAGGCCCGCCGCTCTCAGGCCCAGCGCTCACAGGCCCGCCGCTCTCAGGCCCAGCGCTCTCAGGCCCGCCGCTCTCAGGCCCGGTGCTCTCAGGCTCCCCGCTCTCAGGCCCACCGCTCTCAGGCCCGCCGCTCTCAGGCTCCCCACTCTCGGGCCCGCCGCTCTCAGTCTCTGCCCACTAAGGCACCACCATTCTCAGGCACCTTTTGGTTCACACATGCATAGAAGAATTCACCACTCGTAGGACCCTGCAAGCGCAAAAGAGAATAAAATTAAAGAATTAAAGATTCAGTACTATTTTAATCCTGATGTAAATGTACTTCATGTATCCAGAATGAATAAAGCAGTAGATAATGTGATATATGTTTCTAAAACATTATACCATTGAGAATGACCAGAATCGAACAATAAATATCTAGGCAGGACTTGGACAAGTAATTGTAGATAACTGCTGATATCAATAAAAATGCTATTTACATTTTTGTGTGAATTTCTATGCAAAAACATTAAAACTTTAAGCAGTAAAAACAAAATGACAATTAACATTAAACATTTACATTTAGAATAGATTGAAAATTATAAAACAGATTGTTAACAAATATATGCGTGGGACATTATTTTCAAACAACTAAAACTACACTTAAACACTAAAATGCACATTCTTTGTTCTCTGCACACGTGACAACCCAAGTGGAAAGGGCCTGAGAGTGGTGGGTCAGAACGCGGCACTGAGAGTCTGCAGCCATATGTTACTGAGCACAGGTGCAAATGGGAAGCTACATGGAAATGCAGGGGAAAGACGGTGAATTAGTGGAACAAAAATTGAGCAGATGGAATTATTTTTGTACCTGAATTACATTAAATACATTAACAAATATCTTTTTGCTCGCCTCTCCATATTTCTGCATCAGAAAATTTGATGGATAACATATATAATATCACCTTGCCAAGGCTTATTAGTGGAATAACATTACAAAGTGTTTTTTATTCTGTTATGAATTATAAATAAAATATATATTAGGCTGCCCAGATAATCCATGTCATCCCGGACACTTTGAGCTAGGACAGGATTTGTAAACTACCATTTCAATTAAAAGGACCTGGATTTCGCTTAAGCGCTACGTTTTTGCTGTGCGCTGATTGGTCAGTCTCCTGTAATCATGCACGTGTCACTAATGTTAATGTGAATCAGCTGAATGAGTCTTTCAGTCCAAGAAACACACCAGTAAAAACGCAAGAATAACTGAACCACTTAGCCAAGCACAGGAGCCTTTAAGGTTTAAAGTAGTTTGTAAAACCTGAAGTAGCTCAAAGCATCCAAGATGATATTGATTATCTGGTCACCCTAGTATATGTAAAAGACTATGTAACTGGGTGGATCGTTGTCAATCCATAAAATAGTTGTAAAACACAACAATAGCTTGAAGCATAATCTATCCTGGGACAGACACGCTGACACAATGACAGCTGACCACATAACATTATAACATTATGTTTACCTTTGTATTTACCTGAATTATTTGGTGTTTATGTATTAAAAAGCACAATTTAACTTTTTTTCTCTTAAGCACTATTACATGTGACTTTGTACATTTATGGAAATTGTGTATTTTCAGTTGCTAACTTTGGTCAGGTGGCTGGCATGAGATTTTCGATTCGAGACAAGTCTACACACGCATTTACAGTCTGTGGGGTTTGCAAACTACCTCAATGCTTCTGATGTAGCGACTTGTAGGTTAATAATATAGATTTGCTGTAAAATTTATTGCGTGAGAGTCAGAAAGCGTGAATGTCATGTCAGATGCGTGAGAGCTGGCTACCCTGATATTTATTTATCAAACCATTTGACAGTAATACAGTTAAATTTAAATTTTGTACTGGTGATCCTTAAACTTTATGCTACTAGTAGAAAAGGTCTGGTGCCCTGAGCACCAGCCCCTATTTTAAAGCATTCATATAAGTTGTCTCGCTGCTAGTGTTATCACAACTGAGTTGCAGTGGTGGCGTAAGTATTGGAAGAGGAACAAGACAGATTGCATACCTCAAGATAACACATTCATGCAGGCGATGCCAATCTCTCTGCCAAATCAAATCTCTTGACTCCACGCTCCCATTGGCTAGACTGCGAAAGTGGGCCAAGTTATGGTTAGTAAGAGCTCTATGCTGGTGCAGGTACGACTGTCTACATTGCTGTAATTACAGGAAATCTAAGGCATGTCAGAGTCTTGTTCAGTTCAGCATATGACCTAAACCTACGAAGCATGTGTCCAAAGGTCAAAGGAGTTAAGCATTTCGTCATGGCTGCTTCTGTATGGAAATGTAGAGTTCTACAAGACTGGTCATAGCTGACAAACAGCGAGGCTGTATAAGTCCTGTTTTATCCCCATGAATACAGCTACAGCAGCAGTACAGTATGATGGACACTAAGATCATTCAATTTGAAATCAATTTCAAAAATATCAGAAGAAATGGCAGGTTTTCAAAAGCATGGGTGACTTTGCAGTGGTAGTTTGTGAACTGGCAATGTTTCTTTGCTTCAGACTTCTGTATTTTGGGATATTACCTTAAAACGTAACATACTGAGAGTTGTTGAAAACTTTGCATTTCCGCTATCATCAGACTTGTATCAAGTTCATTCTATCTAGCTAGTAGAGATAAGAGTCACAAGATTCCGCAGCTGCAACGTCTTACCAAACAGGGTTGGCTGGTTTTCGTACTGATCCCCCCATTGATAGGGTTCTACCGTTTCCTTTGTCTCTGTCTAACACGGCCTTGTCTATCTGGCCTGATAGCATGTATCTTAAGTAGGACATTCTGTGCATCTCTAGAGCTGAGACATGCATCTGAATGCTGTCCTTAATAGGAAGTAGCAGTGTTGCTTCGCTCAGTTTGAGTTTGCAATGCATTTGTTTAGTCGTCTTTAATGATGGATTTCTCAGGGTAATGGCCTTCTGATCATGATCTTGAATCATTACTTCTTTGTGCTCCCATCTCGAAAACAATATTTCTCTAGTTTTGATTCCCCCCGTCTCAGGCAGACTTGTCTGTTGTATGGAAATAAAGTTATATCATGGTCACATTAATTCACAATGGTGGATTTGGGTCCCAGAACAACCTATCAGAATGCAGCCTAATCAAGAATTAAGTCATTTTCTTACCCCTGCTCTAACAGTGTTTTTTGAAGAGAACAGCATATTTGTTGAGTCAGTCATCATAAACAAGAAGCAGTAAATAAATGTGGTATATTGGACATATTTATACCACTATATTGATATACATGCAGTGACTTTGTGACACCATGTGTACACTGTATAGCTGTTTTTAGCAGTTTTTAACTTTAGGATTCTTTGCCACAATGCATTTTTTCTTTGAGTAATTGTACTTCGTGCAACAACAAAGGTGAATCTAGTCAAAAACAATCTAATACTGGAACAGCTTAGTCTGTTTATGCAGTCAGAGTGTGTATTGTCTTCTATCGTGTGTGTTTTGTATTTTTAATACAGGAATGGGAGGGTCTCCGAACATCTATTTAGAACTGATGTTCATGGGATAGATATAGAGTGATTCATCCTTTTGACCTCTGCTTGCAGCTGTGGTGACATCCATGTTCAGGTCCTCCTTAATCTTCTCAGACATCAACAATGTCCACCCCAGTGGTTTGACTTAGGAATGTTGACAGTGATGCTTCTGAGTAGGCCTGCTTGGGGATGCCTGTGTCTGTATCGCTAGTGTGATGTTCCTCTCTCACTCAGACTCAGTGGGCAATCCACTTACTATATATTCTAAAATAAAAAAATCTAAATTCACTTTTTATTGTTAGATGTGCGCTTGATTAATCTCCATCAAGAAATACTGATGTAGGCGACCTTGCAATTTACATTGCTCACAGTAGGGAAATGCAACCTTTCACCTGCTGGGCTTGCCAATGCCAAATGTAACTGGTTGACTAAGGACCCCAAATGTGGTTGGAAAGCACAATGCAAATGTGTATGAAGTGGTTTGGACATTGGATCCGTGGCTTTTCACACTCCCTGATATTCCTGTGGTCCAGCTGGTGCACGGCCAATCAACTGCACCGCTAATTTTAATCTCTATGGGAAATATAACAATAATATCACATTACTCAATACAAAACTAAACAGAAATGTATTACTGGATGGCATCATGGCATGTCTTGGGTTGGGCCAACAGGCAATGCCATCTTTCTTCGTTAGTGGCTGAGAGACATCGCAATGTTGAGCTAGCATCGTGACCCCCCGCCTGCCTCAGTGAATCTGGGGGCGATTGCAAAACTGAGGATTAAGACTTACCTGCAGAGCATTCTCTGCTATGCCCGTCAAAAACAAAAAATTCCTAATCATTATACTGTTATTAGCCCCTTTTCACCATTTCTTGCCCTGCAAATTTAACAGAGAATATTCAATGTTTAGGAAAAATATATCCAATTCATTATTAATATTGTAATGACTAGAGGATACTCTTGCCAATTTATAATCATAATTTTTCGCATTGCATTTCAGCGACTAACTGTCTGGCCGTACTTCAGCTACTTCAAGTGATTTTCTCTGCCACGGAGTTAGACGGCAATGCTTCTGTCCACAATGTGCGGACGTGGCTAGTAACTCATCCAATGTTCAAACAACTTTGCACACTTTTTTCTGATTTGTTAATAGTACCCATAAAGACAGATAAAATGTTAATACAAAACAAAATTAAAAAATTAAGTTGTTTATTTAGAAAAAAAACCAAACATCTTTTATAAGCTAAAACTATGGAGTTCTAATTAACATTCGAAAAAGTTCTGTCGACAGTATTACTATGTCACTATGACTAGTGAGCATAGCCCTGAGTCTCAAATTACTTTACTTAAAGTACTTAAGTAGTTAATGTTGCTATTTTGAGTGCATAAGTGCATACACTCAGAATAACAATAGTTAGTTTAAGTACTGAAGTACACAATTTGAGTCTCACGACAGGCTATATGGAGAAAGAGTAAGGAAAGACTGGGTGAGTAGGGCAAGATGGCCTGTGAATGGGTTCAGATAGAAAGTGTATCTGTAACACATGGAAAGTTTTACCGGAAGTTTTTATTCCTAGCAGTTTGGAATCCCATTTCATGATTCAGAAAGTTTTCTACAGAAGCTCACAGTCTGAACTCATAAGACAATGTATTGTGTTAATGAGATGCTTGTGTTCCTGGTGACAGAGTTGGGAGTTGGGAACAGTGGAGGAATGGAGGTTGTTGGAGGTGGTATTGTACCGTACTAGGTCTTGACCAACTTCAGAACCTCAGATACTGCCAACCGATCATTTATCCCATCAGAGTATGTAGGCCAATCCCACAACAGACACCTATACCTGCAGGCCCCCACCCCCTGGCACCATCCCTGGCCTAGATTCTCCCTCTTGGATTACCGGCCTCGAAGAGCGGTGGGCCATTGTGAGGTCTGGAACAGGATAGCAGGCCCGGACACCCATTCCCAGGAGCCCAGGAGCCACAGGCCTGTGCATTAGGGCTTGCCCCTATTTTAGAATGGAGTCTTTCTTTCTCCTGTCTGATCGAAAAATAGCTCAATTGTGTAGAGACAGTGGGATAAATTTGTCTGCCCCAGACAACGGATGGGAGGCCTGAACGCTACCTGCCCCACTTTTGGAAGGCGTTCAGTCACTGCACAGCATATTCTCCTTGTGAGAATACTATTGTGTAGCATATCTTTCAAATATATATGTTAAGATAGATGGAGGCATACATATTATTGAATATTGTTTGCCGATTTTACTAGCATTTGGTCTCCCATTTCCTGTAATAATATCCTAACATTTAAAACGTTGTTGATTGTTTACACCTTATTATTCCATTCATCGAGTCCCCATACCTCTCCAAAACCTGTTCTATACATCAGATATAGGCACCAGGAAAATAACCAGCACACAGGATTACATTTGATCGCAAGTTTTTTGTAGGTTCATCCATTCTTAGATGGAGAAACTCAGTTTTGTTTTCATAATTGCTCACGCTCAAGAATTTAACCACAAGAAGTAATACTTAAACCTTCAACCACCACTAATGATCTTTTTCCGTATTTCCCCCTTTTTAACCACCACAAATGGTCTTTTTCCTTATTTCCGCCTTTTTGGCTCCAAATAATTTTCTTCTTCTGTGTTTGTCTCATTTCATTAGGTCTTAACAATACTACTTAAGTATTTCCTGTTGAACTTTTTCACTTCCTGTTTTTTGAACACTTGGAAAAAATCTGGGTTCAGTGAAGCTAAAATGCAGCTGTGTTAAGGTGAGTCTGGTAGGGGGTTGGGTTACCGGGTTGGTGGGGGTGAGTCTCATCACTAAACGCACAAGAGGAAATTCTTGCAGAAGCCATCTTAAAATTGAAAGGACGCAGTAGGAGTTAAGCCATCGTCATTTTGTCCTTCAGGCAGGGGAAGCATGTCTGCTGATTAGTTTGTGTAGCCAAAGAGGTGACATACAGGTTATATGGATTTCACTGTTGGATATATGCCACTCCCTAAAACACGGAATATTATGCAAATATCCATGTGCCTTCCAACTTCAGTAGTGTCACATATACAATCGTCCCGCGGCACTTTGCGCTTTCACGGCTTCACTCTATTGCGTTTTTTTCCAAATATATTCCTTAAAAAGTTGATCGGGACAGTGAAAATGATACAGCGCATATTTGGTTGTCTGAGTCAATTATATCCTCTTCCTGTCCTGGCCACTGATTGGCTCAGTCTCACATCGAGAAGGTCGTAAACAGGTTTTTTATGCTCTAACTACGAAAATATTCGATTTATAAATAAAGAATCCTACTTTGCAAAAATTCACTTATTGCGGTAGAGTCTAGAACTGATTAAACGCGATAAACGAGGGCCGACTGTGTTACAAAAATAAGTACTTGAAAATTGATATAGAAACTGCTGTTTAGGATTGTTGATACCCCTTTTTATGTGTAGGAAGTAACAAAGTCAAATCACTGATGAAATGTGTCATGCTTTCTCACTTTCATTGTGTTTTTCATCGAAATACTGTCCAGGAAAGAAAACAGGGGTTCTCCCAGGCATCAAGCAAACCAGAAGCCTCTCAGTCTGTAGCCTTTTTAGGACTAACAGCATTGTAGTAGAGTCTGGTCTTGGTCTGATCTTTTTCACTTACTCTATCTTGTCTCTACCCATTTCTATCCAGACTTGAATTGGTCTCGGACTAGAGCATTTTCGTTCAGATTCATATTTTTGAAAGCGAGATGCAAGGCTGCTTTAAAACACGTTTACATTCAGCACAGGCATCCTCAGACATACCACAAAACATTTGTCTTTCTTTGTTTCTCATACTGACAGGTAGAAAACATTACAGAGTTCATAAAAATTGGGAAAAAGACTACTGTTTTGAATAGAGTTACCATGGGATTATCCCACATTAAATAATAAAATGTTGTGTCCCTTATGGGAAAATATGTTGAAGACAGGGTGTGGGCACACTATAACACCATGGGACCCTACGGTGTGTGCTGGTTGTGTGGTTCTACATCTCAAACGAACAGCCAGTATAACCAAAGAAAGCTCACTTTGACTTATTTGTCCTAGAGCTCACCCTGATAAGTAGCTCACATAAAAATGTTATCAGCAGTTGTGTAGTGTGCTGGGTATTTGTGACTAAGTACTAATGTTTGAGATCAAAGGATTATCATGCTTAAATAATACAATTTTACTTTGAAATATTAGCAGGGGTGGTGATAGTAAATAAGTGCAATTAAAACCATGCTCTCGAAAATTGACTTAAGTTTTTCCAGTCTCAAGCTGGTCTTGACCCTCTCAAAGTCTCAAACTCAGCTGGGTCTCAACCCTCCCAAAGTCATGGTCTCTATTCAGACTTTATACATAGAAGTCTTGATATTGAATCAGAATCAATATAGGTGGTCTTGTCCCCTTCACTAATGTTGAACAGGTTAAATTTTGTTCCCCAGTGCTCATTATATATATGGTCTTTGCTCTGACTGGACATTTTCTTGTTTAATCCACTTCCATACCAATCCTACATCTAATAGATTTTTTTCAAAAAAATTCGAAAAAGAAGTTTATCAGTACTTTACACTATATTTGAAAGTGAAGATACAAGTGATGTTCAGTTACTGAAATTATTGTCACAATTACTGTCTTGTGTACTGCAATGGGGGTGAAGAAGCACAGGTATGTCCACATGAACTGATTGAAAGAAAGTGTGAGAGAAAGTGAGAGAAAGAAAATTGTCAAGGGGTTGAGTTTCTATGAATTTTGTTGATCCCCGGTAGAAAGGGGAAATTAGGCAGAGCTTTTAATAGAGCTGGGTGTGGGGGTTAGTTGTTAAAAGGATACCTTCAGTTCGGTAATGCACATACAGTTATAGTACAGTCTAGTTCAGATTGCTCATATTTGCTTGACCCTGGATTCCCTATTCGTTTCTCCAGCTAAATGTTCCTGGTAAAAGATCAGTGATTAAATACAAAACATAAAAATTTATTCCATTTTATTCCATTCATTCACTTTTTTATAATTATCTTGTACCTATAGCTCAGTCAATGTATAGTACACTGCATCATTCATTGAATTCTAGCAATTTTGCTGTCTGCTACTGTGAAACCTTTATCTTCTTACAGTTTATTTTGTATTATTCCTACAGTAAAAATATGCTTCACTCTTTCAAGTGGAACAAATGTAGTACCTTAGGTCTTTCGAGACCTTAGTGTTACTTGTTCTAATTTCATTCTGACTAAGTTGTTAAGTTTCTAGTCATCATTGTGCTTGGTTGCCTAGTCAAATTACTAATAACTGAGTCAAATCTAAAGTGCTTTGAAAGCTAAAGTGTAAAAAAATCCCCAACGGCTCAGTGGAGGAGTAACTGTCCAATGGGCCTCTTAGCTTCTTTGTCTCCAGTTTGCATCAGTACCCCTTCCTGCCATAAGAGATGGCCCTGAACCTTGCCAGGTTTCATTTTGTTACATAATTATATAATTTCATTTAATTGCGTTTGGTAGTGCAGGCACACGGTTCTCTCAAAGTGCAGATGTAATATTACATATTTCATTAATGGTGTCCATATCTGTATAAGATAGAATGGCATTCTTAAGAAATTTGAAAAACCACTCTTTGTTTGTTATTGAGATTCTTGGGTTTCTGCAAAGTTGTACAATGGAAAATCACAGATAGATTGATGTAAACTACTAAGATTCTGGTAGGGAGCCCTTCTTAGAGATGTGGTATCCTCTAAAGGATTTTTTGGTCTTGTCTTCTCTGATGGTGTAAACAAATCTACTACACCTCCAGTCAGCTGTCTCGCCAGGTGAATCCAACCACAGGAAACGAGTACATCTTCCTGTGCTGACTTGATTGTACTGCTATCATTCCCGAAAGCACTTATGTTCTGCATTGACTTTGAGGTACATTCAACTGTGAAACATTTCTTTGCTGTCTTGTCAGTGTATTTGTTTGGATTTATTTGTCTTAAATTTAACTTCAACTATTACAAATCACAAAAGCTTTCATGCGCTGTTCCTCTGATTTAAGGTTCCCATTAATACAGGTAGTATCAGTAAGTTTAGACCTCCTTTAGATCTCCCATAGGATGCCATATGATATACAGCCTTCTGAAGCAGTTAAAGAAACAATTATTCATTTGCTGTATCTGTAAATGATTTCATTTATTCAGAAGATATGATCTGAAGAAGATTGCATAAACCTGAGCAATGTAAGGTCATAGCGTGGCAAATCCACAAAAAGGGAAACCAGCGAGCTCCACGGTTCGTAGAAATGTGTTTGGTGCCTGAGTTCAGCCAATTTGTTCTGCAGAAGAAAGCAGTCTTTTCACCCTCTCCTCGACTCTGACGTTGGCCTTCTGCTTATTACTTTGGGGAAAACTGCTTGTTCCCTCAGGATGCTTAATCTAGGTTCCGCGGCCATTCCACACTTTCGCAGAAGGGCCCGAAAAACAAAACGCTCAATGCCCTGTCTCCATTGAGAGGTTGTTAGGCACTAAGGCATCAATGCCCTTCTCTCCAACATGGGCTATGTGCTGCTTGTTAAAGGGGGGGGGGGGGCACAGACTCAGAGCAGCAGTCCACCAGTTTTAAAGTAAACCAATCTCATGGCACTGGAAAATTTATTTAGATTTTATTGCTTTTTTTTTATTTTGTTTGTTTGTTGTTTAGGTTCTTCGGTTTGCAAAATGAATGATATGAGCGATTTAAAAGCTGTTTCCCTTCAGATGTGCATCTGTGTGAAGGTTCACCCCCCCCAGGGGTGGCCTGATTGCCTTCCTTCCTCTGCCTTCCCCTCTAAAGACCCGCTGTCCTCCCTCTCACACCATGCATGGACAGCAGGGCTGAAATTAGAGCACTAGGAGCTGTAGCTTTATGTATGTGCCGTTGGTTGTGGTTGTCTTAGCAATTTATTTGTTGTGTAAAAGTATATTCTGTGTGTGCTTAGCTTTTCTCTTGTCATTTTTGGAACTGGAAAAATCTGAAAAATTGCCATTAGGGGAATCTCAAGTCAACTCAATCATTTTTTTTTATCTGTTTTTTTGTTGTTCAGCACAAACTATTCATTGCATTAAGGCAAAAATCAATCATATATCAATCAAGATAATGGTACAAACTTGAGAGTGTGCATGCATATATGAGTATTTCCTGTGTTTGTACATGGGTGTGAGACTGTTTCTATCATGCATCCGTCTGTACATGGGTGTGAGACTGTTTCTATCCATGCATCCATCCATTTTGTGTGTGTGGATGTTTGCGCGTGCCTATACATGTGGACAAGAGTGCACGTGTTTGTGGGCACGTGTGTGTGCCCTGCTTACCCCGTGTTTGGAGCCCGCTCTCTGGGACAGCGCCACGCAGCCCAGGGTGTGAGTCCTACAAAGGGTCATTATTCCCAGCCCTGCGTGGCACAGGGGAGGGGCTGCCTGGAGCCCCATAAGCTCGTCTAGATGACATCTGATACTGCTGTGTTTGGGAGCACTGCAAGAAGGTGCTGACACATCCACAGGCCTTTGGACTGGTGGAATTGGACAAGCAGGCTTTAAGAACAATCCGTGTCCCAGCAGTAATCCCTCTTACTGAATATACAGGCGCTGTGTTTCAGTGCAGGTGGAGATGTGACAGGAGAGATGCAGATAGAATGTGTTTTCTGTCAGTTTGTTGCCAATGTGTATCCATGGTCATCCTCTTCCTTCTCTAAGCATAACGGGCACAAGGCTGCTGCTTGGCTCAGATCTAGTGTGATTCCTGTCCTATGGAACTGGGGGTTGGATTATATCCATCCCATGTCACAGAATGGGCCTGAAGACACTCATATGCTACGCTAGTGGCCAAAATCGTGGAAACGCTTCCAGTTTTTAGAGAATGCAGAACTTACTTACTTCACCTCCCAATATATGATATTTGTAAAATCATACAATAAAATCATACATAAAGAACTGGAGCAACAGCAGAATAAAGTTCTGCGACCTCTAAAAACTGGAAGCGTTTCCACAATTTTAACCACTAGTGTAGTTTGTCAAACTGCATGTTTTGGGGCTGCAAGAGGAAACTGGAGTACAGAAAAGAAGCTCAATCAACATAAGGAGAGATGTAACCTCCAAACACATATAGATGGAGGGATTCTAACTCACAGTCCTGGAGGCGTACGATGACAGTGCTAGTCACACAGCCTTATTCTAACTTATTGGATTTTGTTTTTACTAACATCCATCTTCCAAACACTTATCCCGGACAGGGGCACAGGGGAACCTGGATCCCAGAAGAACCTATCCCAGGCAGCTTAGAGCGCAAGGCTGGGTTACACCCTGCATGTGATGCCAGTAATTCACGGCAGACACACAGAAAGTCATACATTTAGGGCGGTTCAAAGACAAATTAGCTTAACTACAAGTCTTTGCACTGCAGGAGAAAACCAGAGCACCTTGATGAAACCCATCTGACAGAGGGAGAACATGCATACTGCACACACAGACCAGAGGGGGGATCCCGGCATCTAGCCCTGGAGGTGTTAACCTCCATGCCACCTTTCTAGCAATGTTTGATTTCTTATTATCCTATATGGATTTCTGATGCTCTTTTATGGGCAAACAATTATATTACCAAAGGAATGTACCAGTCTGCAGGATAAAAGGCTACTCATTTGAAGTGACTAGCAAACAATCACATCCCTCGGCTTCAAAGAAATTCCGACTTCCTGTTTAACGCCGGCACTCTGCCTACAATTTTGGTCGCTAATTGATCTGATGGGAGCTTCATTTCTCCTATTTGATGGTAGGCTGGTAACACAATATGTAATGTTTTGTTACCACATGGGTGGTGATACTCTGAAACAGATTTCCTATGCAGCAAAATGAGATGTCAGAAAATGTGGTGTTCATGTACATCTACTTTGTTTATCAGGCATAAATTTGTTGCATAAACATTAAGGTAAATATCATGGTTGTTTTATCAGAGCTACAATACATTGTATACTGTGCTAGGTCATTGTTAAGACTTGATGGCACCCAGATTCAGTTATTTAAAAATAGGCTACTTAATGTCAAGATGGTTTTAAGTGTATTGCATTTCTCGAAACGTTAACAACTGGGCATGATTATTTGTACTGTAATTTCAATTTATTCTTTGACAGATTTTATGTTTTACCGCTCATTATCTGATATATGCCAGTTTTTATGATAGCATTAAAATGAAATACCCATGTGTTCTCAAGAAAGGAAAGAAGAACAAAGACTGAAAATAAATTATCAAAATAATAATAATATTTTTGAAATTAAAATTTATAATTTCTTTCCTTCTCATTTTTAAAAGTCCTTTGGAAATAAAGTCCAGCATGAGATACGTAACCTTGTGGAGCATTTTCTTCATTTTTCTCTGTGTATTTGTCTTCATTCCTACATTTACAATATTTGCAGTTCCTCAGGCTGAGCAGGGGCTTCCCCAGCACCTTAGTAGGTCTCCTCAAAAATGGCGGAGAATGCTGGATAGCTGAAAACTTTCTATGGTACCAAGTAAAGAAATATGCAGAACCAACGTCGCACTGTAAATTCTCAACATCATTCCTAAAAAGAGGGAAACTGGAGGGGACACGCTGTTCCTCATGACCAGCATATTTGCAGTCTTTCAAGAAAAGAAAAAAAGCAGCCAAAATGCTGGTTTAACCCCATCTTCCTTTCAGTAAATCCAGATTAGATCAGGCTCTTTGAAACAGGACTGTCTCCATTTAATCCGTGGAATAAAATCAAGTTTCCATCTCCCGACCCATTCTAATTCCTCTTCTGCAGAGAGAGTACCGGGGTGGGGGCCGCCTGACGTAGAGGGTCTCAGTGGTGGGTGAAGGAGGGGTGGATGGCCGTGGGGGTGGGCAGCATGTGTGCGGAGTGGCTGAAGGGTGCCAGATGCCCCATGTGGGACATGTGGCCTGCGAGCGCGGCGCTGCTGAAGGGCAGCGGTTTGTCCTGCATGCACTTGGAGAGCTCCTCAAAGCCGTCACCACGCTTGGCCTTCTTGGACTTGTTGGACATTTTGCGGTTTCGTGTCTGGATACCTTCCTTCTTCATGGTTAGTGGTCGGTTCACCTGCATAATAAAATAAGTTTAGAAACAACCTGGATTCTGATTGTACCGTAATATATCTATGCATATTCTGGAATAAGATTCAACACTTGTTTGTACTATGCATGTTTCCCATAAACGTCTATTAACATAAAATATATTACCACCACAAAATATTATTTTAAGAATTTTTTTTTTTTTAAATACTGGGTGGATGTTTTTCTCTGTAAAACCAACATGGATGCCACGGTTCAGCAAAAACTGCAAAACAACGAAAATCCCAATGGCCATTTAAAAACTGTCTTTTAACTGCTGATCGCATCTTAAGTTTTTTTTCCCCAAGTTGGATTGAAGTGCCTAAAAGACCATGACAGGCAGGTAGTCCGGAGTACCAGTGAGAGACCGGCGTAGACTCTCCGGTTTCGGGCGAAATGATACCTACACGGAATGCAGAGCGACGGAAACTGCGCTAAATGTAAGCGGAGCGCTTACAAAAAAAAGATCGCGTCAGCCTAAGTGACCCCGTAGCCTGAATGGCTGCTCTACCCTGCCAGCCCCCCCGAGACACTTCACTGAACAAAATGATGTAAGGAAACAAAAACGGCCACTGGCTTGTGCCTGACAGACTACAAGCCCCCCCATAATCAGTACAAGCTGTCCGCCCACTGCAGCCCTCCGCCCGCTGCCTCTCTGACAGCCGCACGCCACTTACGTTGTGCAGTTTGTAGTAGAGGCCGCAGGCGTTGCACACCGGGTCTCCGTTCCCGTTGCGCCGCCACAGCGTGGTCGTGGTCGTCTGACAGTTAGCGCAGCAGGTGCCGGCTCGTCTCGCAGCGGACTGGAAGCAACACAAATAGATCCTTTTAGAACGTTTCGCCCAAAACACGCACGGTGCCGGAGCGTATTATTCAGAAAGAACACTCGCGTGGGGCGGTCCGTCTTAATTACTGCAGTAAATCTAAAGATTCTAAATTGCAATTAATATTAAAAAGTGAAATTAAATTGCATATAGACTATATTTTGCTAGAAATTCTTTGGCATGTCATAAGGAAACTGCAGATGCCGCACCCTTTTAAAATATTTTGTATTGTTTAATTTTATTATTCATTGGTTAATTAGAGCGTTGCTTTGGCAATTTGGAGTTTTGCTATTGTTTTCTGGGGATCGGGCTCCCATTGTGGGTTTTGACTTGGGGTGATTCGGGGCGGCTTGTATCCTGCATTGTATCTTATACCCTTCGCAGATCAATTATTCACACTTAATAAGAAGCATACAGCGATACAATGCAATAGCCCTAAGGCGATAGTAACTTCCATACAACATATTTCATGCCTGCAACTTTGCTGCTGATATAACATCATTGCGCTAATAGTAAATTAAATTATTTTTAAACAAAACCGAACCGGAGCGAATGAAAGTACGCAACAAAAACCTCCAGTAGACACAATATCCTTGGCTAACGGCGCAGAACACAAATCCATTCATTTTCCCATTCCCTGAATCCCCTCAGCCTTCTTTCTTGACACACAATTGGGTGTTTCGGTGTGTTTATAATCGCTTTAAACTATATGTCAGTGTTTGCCTATAGAAATTTAAACTCCGTTTGTTGGAGACGGAAACACCAGTGAGTCCGGCTTCCTTATCGGTCCCGGGCAGATATCCGGATAGGAAACAACTGGATGGCCTTTGAACGAGCTCTAAAAACACCCTGCCTGAAAAGTACAAAGCAGGGACCACTGACCCATGGAAAACATAATGGACTTTTCGGAAAACGGGAACGCGAGTCAGAAGAGAAAGAAAGAAATACAACTACGTTAGGCAGTGTGTGACTGCTGAATTACTCGTGACTTACGGCTTTATTCTCAACCTAATAGTGTGTGTGTGTATGCCGTCACAAAAGCATAAACCTGGCAAAGTATTCAATGCTTCCTCTCCCAAAGAAGTACAACCCTAAAGACTCGATTCGCGTTTTGATGCGTGTTTTATGGTTTATAGCCACGGTTGTTTTAGTAGCGAACGTACTAATCAGGGTATACTTGACCGCAAGGGTCTCTGTTTGGAATCAACACTGGAAGGAACCATTGGCGGTTCTCCCATTGTACTCCCAACAAACTGCATCGTGGGGACCCACCCTCTTCTCCACAAATGAAATCATGGGGGGGGTGACGTCCCATAAGGGTCCTGGTAGGGACTAAATCAGTCCCAAGTTACGCACACAATATTGACTGGGACATGTCCCTACTGTCCATACGCCCTGGCTTGACCATCTGATGTACTTCTAATTTCTTAATTGTATTCTCTTTATAAAGTATGACTTCTGTATATGTATGTGTGTGTGTGTGTGTGTTACTGAGTGTATAGTCAAAGTCGAACAAAAATCGAACTTTGTCCTAAAAACAACATGTCTGGAAAATATGTTAAAACTAAAATACTATTATGATACCTATGTACATAAAATAGCATTAATTCATAGTTATTTTTGAATATGGAGTAAAGGGGTTTGACATGTTGGATGTATGCATGGTGTAGTAATGCATCGTCGCTGTAAGATTTTAGGTAGACAAACATTTAACCGACATGTATGTAAGGTTCTGTTGCAGTGCCCTGAACTTTATATAAATGAATTAATATATACACATGCACTTTATGGACAAAAGTATCGGGACACCTGTCCATTACACCTACAGGAACCTTTATGACATTCCATTCTAAATCCATAGGCATCAATTTGGAGTTGGTCCCCCTTTGCAGCTGTAACAGCTGCCAGTCTTCTGGGAAGGCTTTCCACAAGATTTTGGAGTGAGTCTGTGGGAATATTTGCCCAGCCATCCAGAAGAGCATTTGTGAGGTCAGGCTCTGACGTTGGACGTGAAGGCCTGGTTCTCAGTCTCCGTTCTAGTTTATCCCAAAGGTGTCTGACAGGGTTGAAATCAGGGCTCTGTGCAGCCCAGTCAAATTCTTCTACACCAAAGTATATATGTGTGTGTGTTATTTTATTTTTTTTATATTAAAATGATGAAAATGAAAAAAACACTTAAAATAAATATTTTCACTTAGAAATGGGGAAAAATCTTAGGTTCATTGGACTCAGTGATGTCATTAATTTGCCCAATATGTCTATAGAATATGGAAATACAAATCACAAATTATTTTTACTAATATCTGAACATTCCAAAATTCCAAAAACACTAGCCACACTACACTAGCCAAATGAACTGAAAACGTTTAATTGACGTGCCCTTCGAGACGTTCCCGACAATCAGCGCTGCAGCACATAGCGGCAACATTGCGGTTCAAAGTAGTGTGCATCCTTACATCAGCTTAAATTCTAAACACTTTTTTTTATCATTAACTATTTTCTCCTGTGTAAAAACGATAACGAAATAAGCACCAGAACTGGTATCAGTGGCAGTATCAGAAGTAGCAGCAATTATGATAAAAGTAACAATCCCAATAGCAGTAGTATTGTATCAGGTGGTGTAGGAGATCACCAGGGGTGACTGTGAAATACAATTCCAGGAAGCTGATTGGGAAAATATAACTTTCCTGGAATTGTACTAACAGTCTCTACTTCTGTTCTAATTTGCCCTCTTTCTCGGCACCGTTTGAAATTCTGTGCTCACCAGTCTGCGTTTGGGTTTGATGAGGGGCCGGTTCTGCCCGTTCATCTTGTGGTAGAGGCCGCAGGCGTTGCAGAGGTAATGCCCGGTGCCGTCCCGCCGCCACAGGGGGGTGGAGGTGGCCCCGCAGTTGACACACTCGCGCCCCTCTGGGCAGCATTCAGGTGCAGGAGGGAAAGGAAACATTTATAAAATTAACATGCAAATGAGTCTGAACAACAGTTTCAGTTTAGTGACACACAGAACAACAGGCCAGAAATAATTTATATTTATATATAAATTTTAATAATTTATACTATATAAATATAAATATGTATGTATATATATATATATATATATACTTACACACACACGTGTGTTTCTTTAGTTACCCGACTAACCCAATCGTTCAGTGAAAACTTTAGGCAGCCGTTTCAAGTTTCTGAAAATGAAGCTACATTAAATAGAGATTATGTGTACATGAAGCTGAAAGAATGCCACTTTTGGTGTCAGCACAATTCAGTAGGGCAGAAGTTTGAAAAAAAATTAGATTAACAGGGATGTTCCAGGCGTTTCCGCCGTAATGCTGCCGCTGACTACATCCCCGCGCTCTGAGCCGCTGCCCTGTGCCGATCACTTGAGAATCAGATTTTAGTTTCGTACTTTCTTGTTACCCACTTTCCGTGCATTTTTTCCAGTCGGGAAGGGTAGTGTGGTTGTTTATGAAATCAGCTTTACTGTGCACTGAGACTTGTACAATGTTTGAAGGTGAAATCCTATGAGGCATAGTCTTGCAACCTTACGAGAGAAAGCTTATCTGCATTTCAACTAACCTTTCAACTCACAAACTGATCTCACAAGTAAACATTATTCTGACCACAGAACCACCAAACAGATTGGCTATTACATTATGTCCATTTACACATGTTGTCCACTATTTGACAACTTCTGCTGTAATGTATAGTTACTATTATCTCTCCGAGTACCTAGTATTTAAACAGCAAAATACACCCAATGTTCAAAGTACGCTGTGAAACAGTATGGCCTGTGAAGCCTCATCTCCTGTGTTCCCACATACTATTGAGTAGTTCCTGCTGCTGGATCCACTTTAGGTTTCACATTTGAACTTCTACATTGGGTCATGTTGTACCAGTAAGCCAGACATGCATTTACATGTGAAAATTAACTGTGTAAAAATCTTTGGCTGCCTGTTCCGTGTTCCTTTCTTCTGTCTCTACCTCAGTAGGTGAATGTTTGTATTCTTCATCCTTAATTTGGATGTGATGCCACCAGCAGTTGTTTTATGGTGTTAAGTGATGCATGTACTCTTGCATGTGTATGAGTAAGCAGAATCATTGTCTTGTTCTAAAGACAGTGGCCAGATTATTCAACGTTTTGAACATACCACTCTGAACACCAATTCTTCAGAATACATTTGAGCTTTACTCATTTGAAGTGGAACAGTCAAATATTCCCTTAACATTTGCATTCTTTATGAACCACCTCTATAATCCAGACAGCGCTGAGTGCACCAAGGTCTGCTTCGCACAATTTATAGTCAGAAGATCCACCGGAAAAGTACCTTTTTCAAGTGCATTACATGTTTTAGCCAGATGCTAGGGCTCTGGCCACTATGCATGTTAGTCTGTGTGTCACACTACAGACAACGTCCCAAGAGTAATCTTATTTTCTGCTAAAGAACAGTGTCAAAAATTATTTGACATGTGTGAAAATGTGACAGAATCAATTAGGATTGCTGATTTCAGGGGGTTGGGCTGCTATAGGCTGCCTCTCAACTGCTCATATAGGAAGCTCACAGTCTGAAATTTCAGAATATAAAGTTGGTGGCATATTTATCTAATTTATTATTTTTTTTTTAATTGATAGTGTATTCAACAATGATGGTATTACCACAATGGTCACATGTATTTGGTTCATAAGTAAACACTAGCTCCCGTTATCTTTTCTGACAAAAGATAATTAAAACTAGAACCAATAACTCTCAAATAATAGTTATAAATACGGCCATAAATAGTTGTATCATTTTCTTTCAGGGGTATTTTTAAGTTCATATTGGGGAGATACGCTCCTTTGCCTAGAGCATATTTTAACTTATTTTTGTTTATTTATTATGCACCTTAAAAGGGTAGTACGGAATCCTGCTCTTTCAGGAAGTTTGAAATGCGAGGTGACACTGCAAACGTATAAGAACGGCATTGTGATTAAATAACGCTTTCAGACCACGATGTTATTCACTACGTATTAGTAAATTCTAGTTGAAAAAAAAAATGAGGGTCGTGATTTATAAGACAGCACGACGCCTTAATGTAATTGCCCAAAGTTTTATTTTGTTTGTATTTTGTTGCGAAGAAAGCGGGGTTCACAAGAACGTGTCGTGTCCGGAGCGCCTGGGACTACACAGGATATGGCGGGCGACGGAGCGTCGTGACTCGAGCTTTTTCAACTACAGCGTACACCCCGCGTGTAAGAAAGGGGAAGCGGACGCATACCAGCACAGGGGACATCAACGAAATAATGCTATACAGTTTGGACATCGGATTATGTTATTTAATGGAATTTGTAGGCCTAAATAATCTTATAGAAATTTTTTTTGCATAAACCCATAATGGATATGCAGTCAACGAATTGCCTCAGGTATTTCAAGTGTTAATCGTCAAATAAAGAAAAAACAATTAAATACAGTAAATACAACCTCTAAAATATAGGTAGGTAAGCATGTCGATATTTATACAGAATAAATTCTAATGAAAATTAACACACGCAGGAATTTAATTAAAACTGAACGCTGCTTTGTGAAGGTATTGGATACTTAATTTAACGCCTGCTTGCTTTATTTTACTCCTTTATGAGCCATAATTAAATAGTATTTTATTTAAGTTAATCTAAAGATAAAAGTCAGAGGTATATGTATGCAAAATCCGTACCGTGGTACTGACCAAGCAGTGATTGGAGAAATAAACGTCACACATCACACACACAGTATTAGTTTATATCAGCTTTAAAGATTGTATTTAAATTAAACTCTGTATGCCTACGTTATCAACAATGTGCTTAGTGGACCATTATTTTAATTAATATTAAATTCGTGTATTTCGTTATTTTTGGAGCACGGCATAAAAATATTTACATAGTGACTTAATTTCTGACCATAATTAAATTTGCCACGCGTGTTTTCTTGTGTATTCCATAGTCGTGGGCCAATTCACTTTCATTTTTTCCCAGTACAAACTGAACTGCAAAATTGGCTTTAAAGTTACTGTGAACTCGGTGAAAAATGTTTTCTTTGGGAGTGACAAACATTTCGTCCTTTGGTTCATATACCGAATTACGGTAATACGAAATGCCACACTAGAGGCCGACGGGACTGTTTGCGGCTGCGCTCTCAGCAGCTCTCTTGCGAAGAACATAACGAGGCTCACCTGAACTCGACCTTGCCTTGGATTTGCACTTTGGTGTGAAGCCGGGGGGTCCGCTGAGCAGGCCGCCGTGATGGAAGAGGCTGCTGCTGTAGTCGTGCGGTGCTGGGAGAGGGTAGGCTGGGTAAGTCGGGATGGGGTGGTGTGTGGAGGTGCCCTGGACATTGACCGAAGTCAGGCTGCTGCGTAGCGGACTGCATCCTTCCATTTTCATCCCATCTGATATTGATAGCTGGTACTTGATGGACTCTTTCTCGTCGATTCTAGTGGAAGACGACGATGGCGAAGCAGCTCCTGGGTCTGGAGACACGTCCTTAGGGGGAGTCGGGGGGAAACTGTAGAGGCGGTGTGGGCTGGAGTGAGACGCCGACGTCAAAGATGGCACGGGGGCCGTAGTGGAACCGCTGCTGCAGGGGAAGCCGGAGCCCGCCGGGTGCAGCCCGGTCTTGCTGAAGTGGCTGACCGCCCAAGCGTTGGGGTGATGCGTCGCCGAAAAGGCCGCCTTGCTGCTGTCCAGCCACGGAATGCCCGGACTGTGAAGGAGGTGCGGTCGGCAGACTTGACTCCCTGTGAGGCGGGCTGGAAAACAGTTTCGCATCATTTCCACAAAGTAATATTGTCCAATATGTTAGAGGAAACGCGAATTGCTGCTGTTATGTTTATAATGTCCGCAGTTCCAAATTCCGAAACGATCGATCAAATTGATCATTTCTCACCTGTTGCTAAAGACTTAATTAAACAACCCCGACATCCAGTTTAAGCAAAAGTGTCCCACAAAAGACAACAGACAAAGCAGAAACCGCTTACCCGTGTATATAACTAAATGAGATATATGCTAGGCCTACGAATAGATTCACCACATCTTCAAAAAATGCATTTTAGTAAGACTCCAATATAAATAGAATCATAGCATTTTTTCTGGGACCAGCGTGCTGCTTCGCCGCATTGCTGCAGTACGAGGACTGAGAAGTTCAGCGTTTTTAGTTTTGATTTCATATCCGGGAAGTGCCCCTCTCGTTTTATTTTTTTTCTGTTAAGTCAAACAGACATAGATTAATAACACGCACTTCCTTAACCAATTGCTTGCATTTTATTTGTTGTTTCTTTGCCTTTAAACGTTTCCGGTGGGCAACTGGAGAGTACCGGGAATTTAATATAGAGGCAAAACATGAATTCAAAATAAAATTCATTAAAACTCACTGGCTATCACTGACATAATGAAAGTTAGCTTTGTATCTCGTCACGTATTAGCCTAGCTGTTATAATAATTTAAATCATTGTGTTTATTTTTCACCTTCTGTGTGGCATAACAAGTTTTTTTTCTCTGATTGGAACAAAATCATTTATATTCTGAATTTGGCGCGCCGTGTGTTATATACCGACACGGCGGCCAGTTTCTTAAATAATAATGAAGAAACTAGAGCCTGAATGAAGCGGTAAGCTGATACAAGGGGCCGTTTTCTTAACCACAATCGTATTGCAATCCCCGAAAGCAAAATGCGAAAAGGGTGTTTTAACTTGAGTTTAAAGGAGACCTCGTGGAATGAGTCATAATTTTACGGGACGTAAACGATTCACTCGTATGTTTTCTAGTAAGAAAAGACTGTCAGAATATCCTGTGTAAGTACATTTTGGGACATTGTGACTTACCGTGAGCTTGACTATAAGACACCCTGGTTCGGGAGCTGGGATAATATGGATTTCCTTGAGAATCCAGGTGGTTCAGAAAAACGTCGACCTCGTCCGGTGGGAGTAACTGGGCCATGGGCTCCATGTAGTTGTGTGTCAGTCCGGGGTGGTGCGAGTCCGTGTGCTGGGCGTTCAGTATAGAGTGATGATGTGACATCCACCTAGACTGGTCGGCGGCGACTTCCATCTCCAAAATAGTTTACTACTAAAAACTGCGATTTTGAAAAATCTCTCCCCCCAAAAATACGTGTTCGCCCACTTTTATAATAGATCTTTACGTCCTTTCGGAAAGGATTTCCGAGTACAAATTTCTTGCCTCGAAGCAACAATGACAACTAACGTAATGCTGTTTCCTTGTGTTTCCAAGCAAAGCCCGTAGTCTTGTTTTTACAGTCTTGGTTAACACCTGTAAAAAGACAAAATAAACAGACTTAAGTAAATCTAAGTGTAAAATCGATGTTCGACTAAGGATAATACGTCTTAGTCGTCTTATATTAAATTCTGTATCAACAATGCAAGCAGTTCTCCACGTCCCGATGCAACTTGAAGGAGAGAATCAGTCATTCTAGGATCAGAAGACACTTATGTAAGATACTGAGTGAACTCAGCGAGCACATTCATACAGCTAAAATAAACCAAAATGCACATCAATACGTGTTTTCTTGCAAAAAAAATACTTACTGAAAACCAGGATGACGTGGAAATATTTCCTTATTTTCCAGACTGGAATTTTACACGAAAGTCCCCATTAAAAATAGTGAGTACAAATCTTCTAGACTTAAATGTTAAAACACTTAGACGTTAAGACTCTGGACTTGTCATATTCGATTAACGGTTTAATTTTGTTTTGCGTGGAGGTTAAGTCGATGTTCTCTTTTACGTTGGCTGAGTCTATTAGAGTCATGCAGCTGCCGACACTGTCAGGACTGGCGCCAGTAAATTCCATATCATACGCGAAGGGGCGGGTCCCATGTTCGGCAGTGACCTCTCTCTAGCCAATAGGAACTCGCCCTTATGGCTATTGGCCGCTACATTCGCGGAACATCCACGCGCTTCTGTCCTTGCCCAAAACAGCAACACGAGGAAAATGAGGTGTGTGATGCTCTTCATAACTGCAGGAGTAGTTTAAACCAACGCGTCAAAATCAATACATTTTAAATACCTCAGCTCTCTTTAGACAGATAAACAGTTTACAGGTTAGCCGAATTATTACCGGAGCACTTTAAAAGTACTATCCTTTGGCTCTATTAAATAATTACTGTTATTTTGGAAACGTATAGGCCTACATCCATACAAATGCATTGAATAATTCTTAATATAATTAATATTGGTATTATTTTGATGTTTGCAACCTTTCTCATCCGATCCGTTAGTAAAGGTTGTAGTTTGATTGTTATAAATTGGAGTTTTTCTCGATATTTGTATAGTATAATAATTGAAACGTAAAGAGTGTTTTGATGGTGAAAGAATCTTAATTTTAAGTGTTAGTTTTTACACATCTAGAAAACCAAATAAAGGAGTTAACAGCTTTCGTTTCAGTTTGGGAGGAGATTTTCTCTATAGACGAAGGAGAACCCCATTGTTTCGGCCGTCTAATGGTTTGTAATTGGTGCTCACCACATTCCTCTTATAAAAACATGTTCGTCTACCATTCAGAGCGATCAAACACCACTTTACATCTTAATAGACCCTATCTCTCACTTGGCGGCAAACAGGGCGTGAAGGCTTGTGTGAAAAAGCCGATTGGTAGCCATTGACCAGTTTGTTAATTCTTGTTCACAATTATCTGATGGCAAAACAAGGGAGCCTACCAGGTCTGAAGACAGAGTGTCGCCTGTTAACCCGATTACATGTCGCGAGGTAGCGTGTGTCCTGACGACCACTCAATTGATCTTCATCCTTAGACCGTCCTTCTTTCCACTCTAAAACAGCAGCTTGTCCATTACTCATGCCCATAACATTACGCCAAAGAAAACTCCCTGTGCTTCAGAGAAAGGCGTCTTGTTTATGACCAGTTTACGTGTACCGCCTGCTGGTACTTCAATGGTTCGTATGCAGTCGACTTCGTTGTTAAAAGGAATTTTAAAATAGCTTATTTTAATAATGCCGGGGCCATTGGCTGTCTTTTTAACAGAACGCGAACTCGCTTCAATAGCAAATAACTGAGATATATTATTCAGCGAACCTGCCTGTCAGGCCTGGTACGTGGTTTGATCTTGCTGCAAGCGACTGAATGCGCCGAACTCGCCGAGACTTTCGGACTGTTCCGCCCATGTTAGCGAAACTGTGTGCACCCCGCCCCCCGACTCACTTTCTCTAATAGGCCCTGAGGTGCAAATTGCACCCAAAGCAGATTCTTTTGAAAATAAAAATATTTCTAAAAAAGTAATTATGAAAAATGAACCAATTCGTTTAAGCGGTTTAGTACATTCATCCACTGGCAAATTCTACTAAAAAATGCTGTAATAAAGAAATATATACCAAGATACGAATTTGCTACGGTCGTTTTTTTTGAAGAATGTTTATGAGTTACTTTTTATCATTATCATTTGTCTGCTCACGTATTTTTGTCATTAATTCTGGTTTCTTCTCCATTACTTATGGAGAGATGCATTATTGCCCCAGTTATTAATATTTGACTAAGCTAATTTGCTAATTAAAAATAATGAGCAAATAGACAAGCAAACGTAAATTATGTATTCACAGTTAGAGCATCCATCCCGAGTTGATGTGGAGCCGATACGGAAATGATTGACGCATGATCATTTGTAGAGCGCAGAGCCCAGACTGGCCGCCACTTCGACGCCGAGAACTGACGTCACCTCGTTAAACTGATACAAAAACATTAACTTTTAATAACCCAAAACGAGAAATAAGGAAAATAATGCTGATTAGTGTTTGGGTCTCGGCAGAGGGAATGAAAGAATAGAGTTCCCAGAGATTCAAGAAATTTCCTTATTTCATTTTAAATTCACCCATGTCCCATTCTGACCTCATGTTAATAGTAAAGTGTGTGTATCGATCTGGTATGAGGAAGGTACAGAATTATTTATATTAACTAAGGCCGTATTTGAATAGACTGGCAAGTTGTATGTATTAAAATGAGGGGTTTCGCGTGAAGGTATATAGGATATGAATATTAAGCATAACTTCAACCTAATTCCTAATTTACATTAGTGCTCGATGGGAATATAAAATATAGCACATTAAAAAATGTTAGTCATTGTTTGTCATAAGAGACAAAGCCTTTTCTATTAAGCTTTCCACCAGAACGCTGCATCCACACACCCACCGATCATCTTAAATAATTTTTGTAGAGTGCCTTTAAAGACGCATAGGAAAATGCTGCAGGTCAATTTGATTAATTGCCTGTGAGCTGCTCTACCCTAACCCTACACTAAATGATGTTATTTTCGGGACATAGATGGGGTATCCAGAAACCTGGATATGGTAGGAAACCAGGTTACATCAACTTTGTGCGAATATCCGATAGGTGTGGGAGAAATGAATCGCAGTGCATCTTGGAAATGGTGCAGCATTTTTTTGTAGGCGAGACGAATTTCCGCGTGCCAACCTCCCTGGCCGGTCACCACTCCTGCCCACTTGTTGGTCCACAATGCACTGGCGCTTTGTGCCAAATCATACTGTTTTGTTGCTCATGTGTTGAGCATCTCATCTATGCGCTTATCGCATGTGTTACAAATGGCTTTTACAGTCTCCCCTTACCATTTTTAGTCTCCCGGTTCCCCCTCGAACACGCAGCAAAATTACATCCACTTAAAAGACGTGTCTTTTATTACTACCCAAAACACTTGCTTAAGTAAAGAACTGCTAGACGTCATTACGGTGTCGCCTGTGAGTGCCAGTTATTATCCGTAGGAAGTGGGTGTGTCTGCGCGTGAGAGTGCACAAACAGACGGGCAGCCTTTGCTCACATGAACTGAAGAGGCATGGGCCAGCCCGGCAAAGCCGTACAGGGGCAGCAGTGCGCCCATTCTGCCATGGAGCTGAACGGCGACAATCCTGCCCGTCTCTTTTGGCTTTCACAAGTGACAGACAGACAGCATAGAATATTTTTATGAAATCAGTTCTTATTCTGTCGTCTCTAGCGAACAACATACTTTCTGCGAGAAGCCTCGCAATCCACCTCACCATTTAGTGCAACTTGTTAGATTTATTTTATGTTGATTGCTCCCGAATCACGTAGCTATATGCGAAATGATATATTTGCTACACATCTCTGGAGGTATATTTATGATTTGCGTTCTGTGTTGAAAGAATAGGCATATTAGAAATGTAAACCGTGTACATGACGGCCTTGTGAAATCCATTTACATTTAAAAAATGGTGAAATTCAGAGATAACTTCTACATTTCAAACTGTAATGCCAACCAATTATGAAGATTACGAAGAAGTATTTTGTCTTTTCTCGTCTATATATAGGCTATAACTTCGCTACAATGTCTATAGAACGGAAAACAGGGCGGTAAATGGGATATAACGGGTATAATAAAAAGACGACCTGGGTCGGCGATCTTTTACGTATTTATCATTATGAACGAGAAGCACACTGTTATCAATCCATAGAATGTGGCAAGAATTCGGTGTAAAATTCAGAAATCTAAGTGCCTTGTTGAGCGACGCAGTAGATGGTTCAGTACCACAGTGTTAGTGTTTATTATGCACTAATCCGACAAAAAGATACATATTTTACGTATTATTTATTCACAGTCTTTTGATAAAATCGTGAATGATAATATTGTTCAAAGAATTTAAAAGGACAGAACGGGGCAAAAACCTAAAAAACAATCTTGACATTACCTTTCACTGCCGTATCCCATGTTATTGTGATCCGAAAAGAACGAATGGCATCGTTACCGGTATTCGTTTTACTAGCAGATGATGTAGTCACAGTACTTCAGAAAGCAAGCGAAGTGTCGGGGAGTCCTGTTTCCGCCCCACGCACGGCCGGGCTCTGGGAAACGATGTCGCCGCTCGCAGGCCTCTCGGGGGACTGGTTTTCTTGCTAATTAGATTATAATTACTCTTCTGCTGTTTAATCAGAGTACAGACACATTCTGGTTATTTGTGAAATTAGATTTTCGTTTCAGATTGTAATAGCTAGCCGCTTTCGCATTTTCAAAACTTTAAAAGTTTAATCTGTAAAAAAAAAGCAAGTAATTTTTAATTACAGAAACAAAAAATAGCATCACGTCAAAAATAATTTAAACTAAAGTAAAAGCAAATTAGTTTCTCTAATCGACTGAAAGTAAAAAAAAAATACACAGTTTATAGTAAAGTATAGAAGTGATTTCCATCATGGAAACTGTTTTCGTTGAAGCGTTCCTACTGGCGAGCCTACGGTAAGGGCACGTAGAGTAAATCGGAGAAGAAACACTCACATATGTGATGGTCGTTTCTCTGGTACCACTAGTCTCCTTATTCATCTGTCACGTATACACTAGCCAGTTTTTCTGCTCTCTTGCCGCCCCAGCCCAGTTCTCTCTCCCTCTCGCCCACACGCTCCCTTAGAAGCAAAAAGTGGCCCTAAATCAACGTGACTGCGTCATACTACAGTTTACGCGAGCTCGTGCCTTCTTAGTCAATTTGGTACTAACATTGGACTGAGTAGGTTAGAAGAAAGAGCTGAGTCGCATTACTCTGTTTAGGTTATCCGAGCTACTGCTGACTCTCCAGCGGGGGATTGGCAGGGCTGCTGGAGCCCGTACCTGGAGCCCGCTTTGCAGGCTCGGGGGTGGGGCGCGTCTAGGAATGCGATGTAATGCGGTGGGTTCCGCATCGAGGCAGCCGAAGGTTCCAAGTTAGACAGGAATAAGGGATTTAATTGCGGGCTCGTTATATACGCTGGATTTAATTTAGAATATTTACACCAGAATTTTTTTGGGTAATAGGCCTACAGATAAACCGCTAAAGTGCACCAAGCGTAAAAATATTTATATGTTAAATACATGAGCGGGATTCAATGATAATGTCACCGTGTTAGTGTGTCAGCTGCACGTTTTGGGAGAGCGTCCCATAAATAATGTTTTGATTGTGACACTTTTTCTTATACGTTGATTCTATTTGATTTCAGAGCTTTTAGTTTATTTATTTTTTTTGCAATCTTTAGGTATATCCCACCAACTTCTCTACACATTTTCTTCTGATGCTTGTAATAATTTCATATCTTTCCCCTACTCCCTGCATAGAGATGTGTCGTATTTACACAACAACATTCTTCAACATTGTTCTTTACAATTTGTCAGGAACTCTAATGCTCATCCTTACCACGAAATACGTCCAACCCTTGTCACAGTGATACGGAGAATTAAGGCTTCAGTCGTTTTCTACCTCTCTTTCATAATTACTTTTTACGGCCTGTTTTTGGGACATGGGTGTGAGATGCAATAGCCCAAAAGCTCCTGCACCTGCAGCGGGTGCGTTCTAGCCCTAGTCTCGTGTCGGAGCTTTTCTGAGGCTTTGCATGTTAAAAACCTTCGCCACAGAAATGAGAGAAAGAATAGACAACAGAATTAAATAGACTTAAGACGATGCAACCAAAATCTACATTTCAAAACAATTCTCCGTCGGTCGCGACATGTAAGGACAACTTTAGAGTAACACAACATGTTCCGTTTAAAAATAAAGCATTACGACTCGGCCCATAGAAGAACCAAGTACATACATTCCAAGTAAACGTTGAGCTTTTAAGAAAATGCATTCACTGTTTTAGAGTATTACTTCCCAGTCATCAAACCATACTACCCCGACTATAGGCGTTGCTAGTATATGTTGTGTTAAAATGTTGAAGTAACTGCTATTTTGACCTTGTGGGGACGTTTTTTTCGGATCCCACAAAGAGAAACTCGATTTCATAAATCAATCTGTGAATGCGAAAGAAAAAAGAAAAAAAATGACCAAATTTAGCCAAAAGTTTTGTATTTTATGTTGTTACTTATGATTAGGGTTAGGTCTTAAGGTTGTCGTGGCTGGGATTATAGGGTTATGCCCACAGAAATGGAGAGTGCTCACAAAGATACAGCTACCTAATCTCTGTGTGTCTCCGTGTCTCTGTGTGTGTGTTAAATATAAGTATAATTTGCATGATAATGTGCAAAAAAAATCGATGTTAGAATAAGCGTCTCTATAACTCGTCTGGCTGTTGGACTGGGGGGCTTGCTGATGCGCGCGCGATAAGTCCTTATCAGCGTCTAGCATCCACCTCGACCAAGCCTTTATTACAAAACCTTTATAATTAATGTCCCTGTCTACACCCACCTCTGTCAAATACAGATTCTGATCATTTTTCGTAAGGCTGGGAACTGCATGTTATGTATAAGAGCAAATTAAAAAATCGATGTTTTGTGCAACAAATAAATCGTCATTTCACGTGCTGTGACTTCACTGTGTTGTCAGTATTACCGACATATACGATCCTCCTATACGGTCCTTCTACCTCAACAAGTACGTGGGATCGAGGTCCGTAGTCACGCTCCAACCGCAGTGACCTTCGTGGTTTAGAAAAAATGCATTTGCAATGCTTATTTGCTTATTACGTGCATGTAACACCGGTGTAAGAGAAAGAGTGGAATAGTAATAAAATACTGTCCGGATCCCTGGGTCCTCTTTCTTTTGATTATTGCCGTCCAGGGGTAATTTTTCATTCTTGCTAGCCAATCTTTGTTCTTTGTGGAGATAATATATAGGCTAATCGTTATCAGTGCGCGGCTGGAGGTGCCAGGAGAATTGGGCCGGTCGGGACAGAAAACGGTCTCCAAAGAGCCGCGGAATAAACGGCGCTCCTTATCTCTCACTCCCAGATCATCGCCGCCTTTTCAAACCCGCACAACAAACATTCAGTGCATCTAATGCATCATTTAGCTGAGAAGATCGCACAGGTTGATAGAGACAGATAGGAGATACATTTTTGCACGGTTAACGCACGTGCATGTATAATATATAGGGAAACATTAAGACTGAATATTTAAGCACACACGTTTTATTTTAGTTCACATTTATAAATAAGGATTACTACGAAGCCCCCCGAGGGGACGCGGCAGGAGGAAATCTAGCAAAACTTATGCGAGATCTCACAATACTTTTGCGTTACTATTAATAACTGCACCGTATCCGTTCAAAATACAGTTACGCTTCAAACTATAGGGGGACAAAGCATACCATATAACTTTCAGATTTTTTTTATACGTATTCATTAAACACTGCGCTGTGTCCATTCACTATAAGTGACTGTAAGTTAGCTACAGCTATTTAGTTTTTTATAATTATTAATCTTTTAATTATGAATGGAATCCGTGCAGTTATTAATGATAACGTAAAAATATCGCGAGATTTCGCAAGATAAAGCAAAAGTGTTACGAGACTCTGTAAAAGTATTGCAAGACAACGCAAATGGGAGATCTCATGAAAATATTGCGAGATCTCTCAAAATGACTCATTAATTTTCTTTCTATTTTTTTCATTATTTAGGAACTCTGTAGATTACTGATGTTTCTTTGTTTATGTATTAATATAAGTTGTTGTAATTATCGTAAAACCGAATGTCATTATAAGACAGATCTTATTGACCGGTTAATAGTATTGGAGTGACAAAATTATTTATAGACGTTTAAAGCCAATATACTGACAGGGCACTCCATGTCCTTTGTATACAGGCCTGTCACTTTTGGTATACTGGTTGTTTCACACATGTCGCTTAGTTTTTTATTAGAATATTATGTATAAAATATGAATGTATGCAGATTTAGAGTTAAATTTATAAGAGTAGTAATCTGTAGGGCACCTTGTTTGCACCATAACAATATACTCAAAATTGTACTGTGATGTATAGTAACACAGGGCTGCCAACTCTCACGCATCTGGCGGGACACTCGGGCTCTCATGCATCTGGCGGGACACTCGGGCTCTCAGGCATCTGGCGGGACACTCGGGCTCTCAGGTATCTGGCGGGACACTTGGGCTCTCACGCATCTGGCGGGACATTCGGGCTCTCAGGTATCTGGCGGGACACTCAGGCTCTCAGGTATCTGGCGGGACACTCAGGCTCTCACGCATCTGGCGGGACACTCGGGCTCTCAGGTATCTGGCGGGACACTCGGGCTCTCACGCATCTGGCGGGACACTCAGGGTCTCACGCATCTGGCGGGACACTCGGGCTCTCAGGCTCTCACGCAAGAAATCTTACGACAAATCTATATTATTCCATTATAAACCCAAAATTAGCTACTCAATTAGGGTAGTTTGCAAACCCTACAGACTATTTCTAATAAAACTGTTACATACATGCAAATGTGCACACGTGTGCAGATGGGCGAATTTAAAATCTCACGCCAGCCAGCTGACCAAAGTTAGCAACTCTGTAATCGTACTATCTATGTTATGTTTCTTTTGTTAAGAACATACAGTAATAATTCTGGGTACTCATATCATTGAAAAACTAAAATGCATTAAGTGCATTTATACGCCTGTCAGATATAAATTATTCTTATATTAGTCGTTGGGGAAAAATTCAGGGATTCAGTGTGCGTAACACAAGTCTCTAGAGACTAGCTACACATCGTCAAAGCAAACGATGCATTAAGAAACAGATTAATGGAAACAATTGGGTGGTGTGTTTTAATGTGTGTGTGTGTGTGTGTGTGTGTGTGGCTGTGAGCAATTCTTTAAGACCAATACCAAACAGGGATTTTTCAATGAAAACTGGATTAACTTCTATGTTACCTAATGTGATTGTGATTTTCTGCTCTTTTTTGCAACCCATGTAACAATTCCTGTGCATGACTATTGTATTTATTGCTGGTTAATGACAGTACGAGAATTAGAATTTGTCTGTTAATTAACTGCCACTCTGTGTACTCTGTACACTCTGTGTGCGCAGAGCCGTCCTGGGCCGTGTGGACTTCCCTCTTTGGCTCTGCTCTCTGATTCCAGTTCAGGGTTCACATTTTCCCGTGTTCCACCTTTCGAATACCATGCAAATATATCCCCTACAGCGTCCACCAGGTTAGATAATTCTCCTAGAATCGTTAAAAAGTGTACTATGGCTCAAGAAATCTTGATAACAGACAACATATAGGCCTACCATTAAAAAGTCCAAACCGCGCACTTTGATTTCGAAAGAGTAAACGTCATTATATATCGTAATGCTTTAAACCGCTCTAGGCCTATTTATGACTAAATGTACATTTAACATTTCATTGTTACTAATAATTTACAAAGTGCAATGTGTGAATGCGCACAAATCTAAAACTTTTTTGCGTGTAGTTGGTTGTAAACAGGCGTATTAGTTTACTAAATAACTATTAATTCTGTTAAGTGTGTTTAAAAACAGAACATGTAATTCAGACCACTTTATATCAAATAAATATCGATTTCTGTTACTATTACGGTATAGGGATCTGTTGCACGATGTATGAATGCAGGTGTAAAGCATTATCACTTAGCCTACATTCGCTGCGAGCAAAGTGCCCATAAAGACGAGATGTTTGCGCTGTTTGCGGTATGTATGCGCGTGCGTGTCATAAACAGCAAAAACAGACCTATCTATTTTTCAGAAGGGAACATTAGTTGTGACTGACACTTGTGAGAAAAAGCTGTTTTTTTAATATATACGAAGTCTCCATTTAATAACAAAGTATGTTCACCGACCTAGCGGCTGATGGTCGCCAAGGCAACATAGATAACGGAGCATTAGTTTCCATATCTTTACCACAGTCCATTATATTCTGGGATTATCCTTCCTCCGAAAAGGTCATACGCAAAGTCATGATACCTGGCGTTTTACCGTTCTCGTGTCCTACAGTTTTGCCTCTCCGTTTAATGTCGTGTACCTGATTGTTATTAATCTATCTTTTTTTCCGTCAAAGACAAATACATCCTCATCAACATCAAGCGTGAAGCGTGCGATGTGGCAAATCATCGTCACCGCGAGGGAAGGGTGACATCTAGCGGCAACTAAGCGCACGATCCAAGTAGCGCACGTGGTCGTGTTTGCATTGCATCGCATTGATTCGCTCATCGGCGTGATTTTCATGAGAATTCTCCTGCCATGTTCCATAGCTATTCTTTGCCATAATCGTCTCCTCATCTTGAGGGTTTTCTTATTTGCCAAACGACAATACTTTGTACTTTGTACCAATTTCTCTTCGATTTCCTGCATTTTGTCTTTATTTTTTCTGGTTTTTGTGTAATCAGAGGTGGTGCACCGTAGCCTCAAAAATCTCAAATCCATGGCCATTGTGACCCAACACCCAAATCTACCGTTTTATTGATAAATCATTCACTACTTCATTACTTACCTTTATTCCATCTTAATCTTTCACTTGTCATCATTTTTCCACTTTCCTTAAAAGTGTTTTCAGATCATCATACTCAGCTATATGTGGGATGTATTCATGATATTGAAGAATTCTGAAGAAAATCTCGACTCCACAATTCTGTCATATGTTCGGTTTACAAGTTGATCAGACATGGTGTCTGACACACTGAGCAATCTATAACCATTCAGTCTCACTATATTCTGTCCAGAATGTGGGTTTTTTGTTCTTCGTAAGGACAATAGCTGGATCGGGGGTGGGGGGCTGGAGGTGCCCTCCCCCCCCCCCAGGTTGGCAAATTAGACAAGGGATTCCCCTCAGTTATATAACCAAGCACCTACCTGCCCCTCAAAAAGTCTTTTCATGGCCCTGGGCATAACTAAACAGATTTGTGTTCCCTCCATAATGCAGATGTTGGCATTCTTCCAATGTCTCTGTATAATTCCTTCAATTTTCTCGTTTTTCAAACCTCTGGCGTTTTTTCCAGTCATGTGTTCTTTGGAAGCTCTGTTCGCGATGCATCTGGGAAGCGATGTCACTGTGTGTCGGCTGGTAAAGGTCATCAAATGCAGCACGTACGACATGATACAGGAAGCAGAAGTGATGGAGGGACTCTTCCTCCCCGTCAGACAATTCCTGACCACCTGGAACTGGTGCTATTTGTGTTGTCTGGGACCTGTAAACACAGCTGTGGCTCAGACTGCACCTGTGAGCTAACACAGAGGAAACTGTGAATAGGAAGCAAAGGGCCGTGTAAGAAAGGGGAGAATGTTATTCCCTCTTCCCTGTCCTCTCTCTCCCTTACCGTCAGGGGACGAAGCTTCCTGTAAGCACTATGGTGAAGAAAACACGCGGCATGACAGTACGGAAGGTAATCTCATCAGCACTAATGAGCACATATATGCCTAAAAAAAGCTTGCCCAGAGATGCATTGCTGCAAACCTCACTGTATATGCACACAAGGACCATGTGGTTGGATGCAATCAGTGATGGCTGCTGACACTGTCATGTAAAATTTTAGACTGACCCCCCCCGTTATAAGACCTGATCATATATTAATCATAACTAGGAATATTACAGTAAATAACCAAATATTCATTACACTTTAGTCCTATACATTTCCTATGGGTTGCTCATTTCAACCCAATGTTGCCCACTTTAGTCCGTTTCCTAAACCTTCAATGCTTCAAATGCATGACTAACTTGGTGATTCTTTTCTGAAATACACTCATTATAATAAGACAAATAAAATGTAGTGACTTGATTAAAACATGAGTAGGTTACACAGCCATGCACTGCTGTTTTACTCCACATTACATGGGCAACACAAGCACAGCAACAATAGCCAGTGTCAAAGCAAACCTGCCAACCCCCTAAAATTGCCTTTGTCATCTTCTTCTTCAGCTCCTGTGTACCCAAGAATGAAATCACAGTAATCAACCTTTGTAGAATCTCACAGTTTTTCCTCACTGTGTTGTCATGTTAGGCTAACTGCAGATGCACCTTTGTTGTTGAATCCATCAATCCTCCCTAGGGTTGCTAGTTTCAATATGAAAATTTGATTTAAAGTAGGTTAACTTCTGTCCCCCAGGTCCAGAGATAAAATTTACCCAAATTGGTTCAGAATGGAATGCAGCATTTAATTTTGCAGGAGGATTCCATAATATTCTGGACAAGTTGCAGCTCTAATCCTCACATTTTCCAAAAGACTTAACCGGACTCCACTGACATGTTAAGAACATAAGAACATAAGAAATATACAAACGAGAGGAGGCCATTCGGCCCATCAAGCTCGCTTGGGGAGAACT
>JAODKM010000081.1:287413-317500 GCA_026780845.1 Petrocephalus sullivani
CCTTTTTTGAAAATGGGCGTTATGTTGGCATGCTTCCAATCAGAAGGTACCACACCTTCAGATAAGGATTTTTGGAACAATAAAGTTAAGGGTCGGAAAATAATATCCCTTGTTTCTTTTAACACTATCAACCACTTATAACACTTGTAACATGCTCCCCATCAATTAGTAGTGAACCACTAATACACTTTACAAACAGTGCTGGATCCATTTTTCCAAGAGATTTTCTTAATGTAACACTATCGATCACATGAAGAAACCTTCAAAAGGGTGTTATACCTGCCTGGGAATGTGTTTGCATAGATAAAAGCAAAGAAAAAAAAACTTGCAATTGTTTGCTAAGCATTACATTTCCTAAGTTGACTCTTACTCTCTGAGGACCACCAGAGACCCACATCTGGCCCTACAAACACTGCTGGCAGGAACGCACTGCTCCTGGAGCAGAGACTTCTTAAATACCCATATCACCACCCACTAATCAAACACCGCTTTTCGAGCCCTCCTCCTCCAGCCACTAGGGGGCAGAGTAGGTTTCACATCTGACACCAGAGACAAACTGTGCCTTTCAGTAGTGCCATATCTCCAACGGACATTCAAATGAAGGCATGGAATCACACAGCACCAGAGGGAATAAGGCATTTACCATATGGATATTAACCAGATTAACAGTAACAAAAGAATGGCAAATGGTATCTTGGGGGAAAAAATTATACCCGACGAAATGTAGACATTTTAGATGTACAGTATACTCAAATTCCTACCTCAATTCGTCATTCATCCTTTTCCCTCCAAACCAGGCACAGTGAGCCTTAACCCAATCCTAAGATGCTCAGGGCATCAGGCAGGGCACACATTCACACGACAGGCAATTTAGAGACATCAATCCAGCTAAAAACTGCTTATATCTGGACTGAGGGACAAAGTTAAAGTACTAAGAGAAAAAGAAAAAAAAAAAAAAAAAAACTTCATAAGAGGTCAAATGCATTTTGGTTTTAAAATAACATCACAGCTCAGATCTTTCATTTTTTTTTTATTTCAAAATTTCGTATTTTCATTTTCACCTGTTTGAAATGAACAAATCCAATTAATTCTGACCACTATAAACATCCCCCCCAAACATCAATTGTACATGCATGTGGTTGTAAGAATTCCCACACTATAGAAATCATGTAATTTAACAAAGGGAAATTAAAAAGTGTATAAAAAAAAAAAAACTGCGGTTGCTGGGAAGGACTGGACCGCAGCCCGGGCTTAAATCTGAAATGCTTAACAAAGCGAAGACTGCAGGGGTATCATGAAGCACAGCCATCTGGGTGCAGTGAGCTTACACCCATACTGCACGTCCTGCTAAACCTCCCCATTACTGGGGAGCGCTGATAAAAGATGCAACTACACTGTAAATCCAGGAACTGTCAAAAAGGGTGTTATATGGAGAACAAAAAAGGATTTAATATTTCCTGACACCTGGAGAGCCTGATGACACAAACAGAGAGACTCCCTGTTACACAAATTCAGAAGTGCCTGTAGGAGACCCCCACATAGGATGCCTGCGGGATATTAGCCATCGAGGTGGGTAAGGGCGTGTGAGAGGGGTCCCGGCATGTGAGAGGGGTCCTGGGGTGCACGGGTGCCGGCCTGCTCACAGGGCATCCAGCAGGCCGTCGATGCGAGTGACCAGCTCCTGCCTCTTGCCAGCCAGGGACTTCTCACTCTCAATGTAGGCCTCCTTCTTCACTTTACCGGCCACCAGGCGCTCAGCCTCCTGACAGGAGCGGCAGACCAGCTCCTTCACCTGGCCGTCCAGCTTCTGCACCTCACCCACCTGGCAGGATGGAATTACAGTGCTACTCATACCTCATGCATGCATTAACAAATCCTCAGTCCAACCTATGTGCATTCCTCCCCGATCAGTTTTGCACTACGCCTCGCATGTTCTGATGAAGCCACAACTCCCCTTTCATTTTCACATGTGCCAGCACATTGCATTAATGGCAATAAAAATTGAACTGGACTGAAATCAAGACTGGTGTAAATGACTGTTCGTGTTGGGCTTGTGCTGTGATTTATGGCCTGCCCATCCTATAATAACCTCCAGATTATCTGTACCCTAACTGCATAACGGTTACTGTAAAGATACTGCATGGAAGCCACCGATCCACGCACAGAAAGGCAAAGAGCCACAATTCTAGGCCCACCTTTTCGGCCAGGTCGGAGCCCTCAGCCTTGAGGCGTCCCTGTAAGGCCCCGATGTCGGCGGTTAGGGAACGGTGTTCCGCCTCCATGGCCTTGCGGGCGCTGTTCAGCGCGCCCGTGTCGCGCGACTGCTTGTAGCGGTTCACGGCCTCATCCAGGTGGCGGTACAAGCCCAGCCGCTTGTTGACCAGCGTGAGCACCTGCTCCGTGATGGAGGCCACCTTCATGCGGACCTCGGCGGCCGGATCCTGGAGGCGGGCGACAGGCGGCATCGGCGGTTAGAGGAGACAGCGCACGACGGGCGACGCGGCAGCTCACGAGCTTTACCTTGGTGATGGAGAAGTCCAGGCGCACGTAAATGATGACGGTGAAGAACATGATGTAGAAAGCCCCGACTACCAGGAGAGGCTCCTGTAGCATCAAGATCTTGTTGAAGGTGTAGTGAACCTGAAGGAGCAGGATGGAGAGACACCCATCAGGTTCCCAAATAAGCCACTGCTGCCCACAAATAAAACGCCCATCTAGTTTGGTTCAGCATCACTTGCTGTCGGTCATCAATAAAAGTCCTTGACAGTTTTTGTATAAAACAAACCATGTACATAAATACAAATGGATACAGTCTGCTCAATACATATAGATGAAATGCATAAAAAAGTTTAAAAATAACTAATGCTACACTGTTCACTTGATGTAGCCACTGTACTGCAGTGATATAGAACATGTTTAGATACAGTAATTCTGGCAAAACTAGTAATTCAGACAGTAGCCCCCAGCTCCTCCCATTACTTACCACTACGTCCTGGATGTGCTGCTCCACCAGGTTCTCCTTTGTGGCCACCAGCACAGGCCGGCCGAAGGTATCCAAGTACGTGTAATGTAGCTGGTCGGACATGCGGTTAATGGGGTAAGGGGTGTCCAAGTGAATGTTCCTGAGGGAAGACGGGGACACATCAGCAGAGGGTGACCAAAAGAGGGACAGACACATGGACAGAAAGAGTGACGTGCGCTGACCTCGCCCCCTCGGGAAGGATGATTTTAACCGTGAGCTGGTCAATAACCTGGTCGTCGTAAACATGGTCCACGAGGCGCATCTTCAGTGCGTACTGATCACCTACGATTGAGAGGACGCGGAAGACAGGTCGCTGGACGGTAAGCAAGCAAGTCAGCTGGGATTCAACTAGTATCAAGCCAAGTGGTGGTCCTCACACTCACATTAGTACATAACCAGGAGTTTCACATATGCAGGGTAACTGCAGCTTAAGTAAAATTACCCAAATGCATGAATATATAATGGGACAACAGCATCGCATAACCAGCTAAAAAGCTATATGACTGGAGGTAAATGAAATGTCTTCTCACCCAATGTGTAGAGATATTCATAGCTGGGCAAGTTGTAGCCAATGATGTAATGGGTCTTCCAGCCACCAAAAAGTGGGAAGCGAGGCCGCACCTCCACCTCCACAGAATCTTCCAGCACTAGCAGATGGGAGGTGGAGATGTTGCCTATCTCATCGCGGTAGTACACATCCTGAGCAGAGGCCGGGAGGATGGTCTGGGGGAGAAAAAAAAATAAATAAAAATACACAGAATTAGGCAGAATCAGAGAAGGAACAGCTGAACCAGGTCATGAAACCCAGTGTGTTCCACACCAGACCATTCTACTTTAATGCAAGAATACCTTGAAGGATTTAACAGAAGATATGCCGCTGTCAGATTGCCGCTGATAGTCATAGCGTGAGAAAGGCCCCTTAAGGAAGGCCCCCGTATGCCGCAAGTCGATGGTCTCTTCCACGGCAATATTACCCCAGTGAGACACTTCAATGATACGGGTGATACTACTGATGGTAAGGAAAGGGGAGTTGTTCTCATAGTGGATTTTCATGGGGTCCTTAAGAGTGGAGGAGGAGGTTTGGGGTGAGAAGAAGGGGGGGGAAAAACACACATAAGTACATTGCATTTATAAGTACACTGCATTTATATATTGAAAAACCTGTTTAAAAAGGAAGAGTAACCATTTTTTTAAACCAAAGATTTAAAAGACCCACAAAAGATCCTTCAGCTCTTTACGCTCCTTAACCACCAGTTAAGGATACACCATACACCAGTTATTTTCACACACAACACATTATCCGCAGAGCAGCTCATGCCCCATTTACATTCTCCCTAAACTACATCTGAGTCTAGGCCTGTCAGAATGATTATAATATAATATAAACTAATATATCTGACATGGGATAGGTAATAGTATTAATCCAAAAACTATATGACCGGAGTGAATACATAAAATAACAAGCAAAGAAAGCTGATTTTATCAGTCAGCTGAATAATTATAACACAGGTCTGTATCATGATTCACAAAGCCACATAACTTGTTGGATTTAGGGAAGCCCAGGTTACATTTTATTTTCATTCACTTATATTCAGCTCAAACTACCTTAATTCAGTTCAATGCCAATAAATAGCTCTTCTTCATGAGGTGTAAGTGTTTTATTAAACTATGATAGGGCTTACTCTACAAGCGTTATAAAATTAACATAAAAAGGCAATTAAATCGTTAATCGCAATTATTTGAATGACAATTAATCGTCAACTAAAATTTCATGGCTGTTTCACTGATGCCTCAGGCATCACGAGGGACTTGACGGTTACCTGGCTGTATGGAGGAATGTCATGGAAGGGGCCGTACTCAATGTTCTCATCACTCTTGCTGGGATTTCCCAGCTTGGTGTAGCTCTCCACGTTTTTGGAGGCGAGCCGGACACGGGTGGTCTGGCTAGTGGTGGGGTAGGGCGAGTAGAGGTAGTGGTTGGCCTGGAACACCACCAGCTGCCGCTCAGCCTGGGTGATGTGCAAGGGAAAGGGCCGGAGCACATGGCTCAGCACCGTCTCCACCTGCAGCTGCAGTCTGCTGCCCCCTGCCAGCGGGGAGGGCAACTGCACCTCGAAGAACATCCCGCTGGAAATAAATAGGACTAGAATTAAATTCACAGAACATAGCTTGACATTTATGTGCAGCCACTTGTTAATCAGATGGTTTTATCAAAAATTAAGTGTAACGCAGCAAGGGGGCTCAGCCCATTGCTGCATTAATTGGCGTTACAAGCCTTGCTCAGGGGCCCCAATGGTGACATCACTTTGCCAACTATGGGATACACACCAGTGACCTTCTGATCAATGCATACAGATCACGGGCACTTAACCCACAGAACCCAACGAAAAATCACAAAACAAACAAAAGATGCAACTTTTACATACAATACAATATTAAATATTCAGAAACAAAGAAGTTTCCAGCAACATGTCCAGATTCCAAGTGATATAGTATCACTGGAACAGGTAAAAGGTGTTTAAGTCAAATTCTCTTGATTAAAATATGCCAGGGAATCAACAGGGTCAAGCTTTTGACAAAAGCATCAGCCAAGTCATGAAGTAACTTGACTGTCACCATACGTCCAACCACTACACATGACTAGTGACTGACACGACCTCTCACCTCTGGCCTTTGACGGTGACCTCCTTAAGCTCCAAAGACCGGTCCTTTTCCTCTTCATCGTTCACCTGAGTCAAAGACCACAAACGACACATGCGAGGACCGTCCGCAGGGCTGTCATTAGGCGCAATGAGGCGCGTGCTTAGAGCGCTACAGCATCGCGCGCGGGACAATGCGCACAGAAACAGAAGTGCGCGCGCGGAACGAGGCGTTCGGGGCTTATTTCGGCAATGTCAGGCGCACATTGCGGGCTTTCGCGCGATATCACACTGCCGCATATAAGACGGTGGAGCGGCGTTCGGCGCGGCCTCGGCGCTTACGTGTCACACCTCTTCCACGGAAGTGCGAGAGCCGCACCGCACCGCACGCTTCCGTGCGCTGCCTAACCCCGCACAAGTCAGAGTAGAATGCCGCATTTGCTGCAAACCGAGCGGATTGTGTGGCTATCCGTCCATTAAGAGCCGCAATTAGCTTCGCACACCGGCTCCGGGGGACGGGCCCAGCGGTTTTGGGGGGGTACTCACAGACACTCCGACGTAGGCGAGATGAGGGGCCAGATCGGCCTCGAGTGCCAATACAAAGCTGTGCGCCGCGGAGCCTCCCTGGTTAGACAGCAGCAGCGCGGTGCTGATCTTTGCTAGGTGTGTGCTCAGGTCCACCGTGCGCTTCACGTCCTCGTTTACAAGGGAGACTTCGGCTCTCACTGTGCTGCAGAACGGCGACAAAACGCACAGCAGAGGCAACAAAGCCCTAAGCCAGCCCCGCATTCTGATGCTGAAAAGAAAGCTTGACGTTTTAAAAAGAATACGCTGCAGAAGCAATTGGGATCCGATACTATTTACTTATTTATAAATGAGTTTGAGAAAAGGCAGCACGTATTGAATAGCTCTGTCCCGGACGCAGCCAGAGCGATGACGCTTCATTCATTCCTGCTGACGCAAAGGGACGCAAACCAGCGAGAGCTGTCGTAAATTCGCCAAAAGCACTCCGCTGTCGCAAATTCTCTAACCTCAAGGCTTCAGGTTATAGTTTTTAACTATAGCACACTATAACTATAGCGCAGTTATACAAGATGCTATATGGCGATTTGCAGTGATAAACAGTATATTTTCTATGAACCTCAACTCACTAGAGGTGATTTAGGAAGCAGTTAATTTTCCGACGTTTCTGATGCTCACTAGTGTCGCCTGCTGGTCAAAAGAGCTTAGAACACAACACTTTCCGGCACGTTTTACGACGGTACCTGACTAACCTGATCCCGTTACCATTCCTTTTTACGTTATCAGGTTAATTTTAAGAAATGTTTTTTCAAATTCTTCTGACCCCACTGATTTAGACGGATATAAATATTGCTGAAAAAAACTCAAAATATGCTAGATCATATTTCAGGGTGAATCAAATCTATAAGTATACCCAAATTCCAGACAATTAGTACAGACAATTAAAGATAATCAGCTGTTTTATCTAATTTATGCAAGTACATGGTATGGGGTGGCGTGGTGGCTCTGAGGCTATGGATTTGTGCCAGCAATTGGATGGTTGCTGGTTTAAACCCTGAGAATGCCAAGAGTGATTCTACTTTGTTGGGCCCTTGAACGAGGCACTTCAGGGAAAATATGGGGGTTGGTAGCAGGATTGGCACTCCAGCCACTGGAAAAACTTTGCACTGTTCAGCTTTATCAGTGTGGTGCTGAGCTATCACCCACTGCATGGTTGCACCCAGGTTCTCATCCCTGAGGTGGTTTGTCATGTGGTGGTGTGCGTGTGCCTCTCACCTCATGGTTATATATAATATATTATATAAGTGGTAAGGGTGCAGGTTTGACAGATGGTCTCAAGTCCTTTATTCAGTGAATAGTTTAATACTTGCATAGTTTAACCCTGTTGACACAGATCATGCAGCACATGTTCCTTTTGCACAATAAAAACTACTAAAAATGAATATTTTATTTACACTAGGCCTATATATATGGAATTATCTACAATTACCAAGAACTGTATTTAGAAATTTAAGTATTTTGGCTGCTTGCCTCTTTCACTTAGTGTATGTAGAATATTGGCAAACCAATGAGTTTATCTTGCCTGATGGCCAGAGGTGGACATTTCAGGTCCAGAAAGTAAAATTCCTGAACAGGATTTTGTTTCAACCAACCAGCTGAGTACTATGTGACTGGGATTCTTTATACTGAAATAGTAGGTTGAAACAAAATCCTGGTCTGGTACTTTCTGGACCTGAAATGTCCGCCTCTGCTGATGGCTGAACTCATGTTCTAAACGGTTAAACGTGTCAATCGTCTTCGTGTCGAGAACACACAAGAGCACGCATCATTGGAGTGACTAGATGAAGCATACTTCACTGCGCAGGTTTCAAAACGCATCATATTCCATAACTATGCAATCAGCTAATAAATAGATGGTAATGAGAAATACATTTAAGTGCATAAGCTTTGTACGGAAGAAAATGTATTGCTTCGCTGAAGTTCCTTTAATCAACCTAAAGGTGGGGCTGTTTTGCACAATACTTTGTTAAACATTTTTTTTAACAAGTCAGATCAGGTTGGGGAACATGCAATGGTACAGCACATTGCCACACCCACCAAATGATGAAACACCTCGGGAACCCGGTTGTTGAACCCCTAGGCCGACACATGGTCCAGTCCCACCCTCTGGAAATGGCCATCTATCTGCTGCAGCCAGGTGTTACATGGGTGTCCCCTTGGCCTGGTCCAGCTGCCTGGGTCCTCAGCAAACCGTAGTGCCATAACTAATGCTCCCTCACAATACAGGCGATGTGCTGCATAACAAAGGAGTCTACTTTTCCTCTCAGGTCACTGAGGAGAGTCCATATCTCGCAGCCACACAGCAATACATGGAGCACCAGACACTAATGAGTCAGAGAACAAGAAACTCAGATAGGCTACTGAACAAGAGCCATACCCTAGTTGTGACTGAAATACAACATCAACTGTTGTAGGATATAGCCCACATGAGCAGTGTCCCCGAAGCTGTAACTGGATTTTAGAGATGCAACATTTCCTTGATTTGAAACAATTTCAAGGTTTGTTAGCGTTTGGACTAGTTAGCTGACTATGTGATGAGCTGTTACCGTTAACAAACATGAGGAGCTCACTACTCACTACTACTAACAAACATGTCACATCCTCTCCTTCCCTCCCTCAGACATTCAAGTCTCCACTAAGATTTCTGCATGCTTGGCTGACATTTATCTTGGATGACTGCTCATCAACTAAAACTCCAGCAATACGGAAGTGCTTTTCATCCCAGCTGACTCATCCCCCCACCAGGACCTTGTGATCTCTCTCGACAACTCATTGATCTGTCCTTCGGTCACTGCACGCAACCTTGGGGTTACCATGGACAATCATCTGTCCTTTTCCTTACATATTGCTAACCTTTCTTGTCGGTTTCTCATAGCCTGAGTTTTATTGAACCAGAATCAGGAAATATTCATTATGGAGTTTTTAAGCACTTATGTAAGTCACTCTAAGGGCGTCTGCCAAATGCTGTACTGTAAATGTAAATGAGAAGGTACAGTGTTGAGAGACTAAAACTATAATTCAATAACAAATATTACTTTTCTCACATGACTTACTAGTGGTATTTAGTTCACTCCTTGGCACTATTTCGCTTAAATAATAGGATATTATCTGACATATCGGAACACAATTGTTTCAGATCTATTTTATGCAAATATCACGATCTGTTCCGCCGTGCCCTGTCTAATCTCTGTGAGGGCCAGCAGATGGCGCTGCTGGTCCTCCTGCACCCTCCTTCCCTGCCGGGTCTGTAGTATTAACTGTCCATGCTTGTCCCTCGTTATCTTCTCATTAGTCGTAAATGCCTCTTTGTCCTGTGTTCCCCAGTAGTGATAGGAAGTTCGGTTCAATTTCGAGAACTGATTCATTTTCATGAACTGAACGTTCGAATCAAATAATCGGTTGGGGACAGTCCATGCTGCTTTTATTGAAACAGTATGTTTATTAAAATCCTATTTTTATTCAGATATTGGTCATCTCCGAGTCTTGTTAATGAATCTAGATTACTTCCGGTCCACACGCATCTGACCATAATACTGAGTCCGTATTAATTAATTAAATTAATTAATCAAAATGAAAAATAATCACGTAAGCAGGCTTTAAATATAAACAGTCTCCAAAAGTTTGATAAAATCTCAAACACCTTTCAGCAAACATATAATCTAAAATGCTTCCATTAATGGGTAAAATGAACACCAAAGCCACAACATCTGGAATACAACAAGCGCTGATCCTAAAGGCTATTGGGATCTGCGCGTTTACTAACGGATTCTCTTAACTTTCTAGTAGACTTTCTGCACAATCAGAACCTGTCACTTTGTGAGTTTTGGCTCTCAAGAGACTTAAGGAGAATCCGCTTGAACCGAACTGGCGAGTTCGTAAGCCACAGGAAATATCACTACGGAGAGTCTACAAAAAGCAAATATAAGTTGATTTTTTAAATGTTGTTGTATTTTTATATGTAAATTTGTCAAATATTTTAGAAGCTAAAACGTGCACCTGTAGATTTGAAAACCGGTTCCACCGATTCACTGAAAAGAACCGATTCAAAAGATCGATTTGTTCACTGAACCCAGTGCGGTCTCTATCCCCCGTTGCTGTTGGCTGTCTCTCGACCTTTATTTGTCCGAACCCCAAATAAAATTCCCCAACGTGGGTGAACTGTGAGGAGCTGGGTCCCATCTAGAGCTGTAATATTCGGTTCCTTTTTAGGATTCGGCTCCGTCTGAGTCACTCACTAAACTGATCCGGGTGTGCGACTCACTTGAGTCACTTGAGTTTGTATTGCCAAACGTTGAAGAAAGTATACGTGGCTTGTGATGAGAATGAATGCATTTCGAAATAAATGACAAAGTATCAAGACAAGGCTACCAGAGTAGCAAATAATTATTTTCAAGTGGCACACACCAGAAAGGAATCATCCAAAATGTGAACAAATGGAACAAAAAATTACAAATTACTTTGAACATAGCCTAAGAATGAAATGTCAAATAAAAGCTGCAAAGGAAAGAAAAATGCAAAATGTGCTAATTGCTTATAGCTAAAAGGCAAAAAATAACATGTTATATATAAAAACACTAACCAAATGGAGAAAAGCAGTTAACTGTGAAAAGAATAAAATTCTAAAATAATGCATATGCAAAATGTGCAAATTACTTTTAACCTAACAAATGCGTTAACTATAAGAACAACAGCAAATGGAAGAAAAATGCAAAATGTGCAAACTGCTGAGCTAAAAATTAAATTCATCATTCGTCATTTCAACATGGCAGCTCGCGAGACCCGACAAATTTCCTGATCAAGCTGCACAACTCGCAACAAAGAAGGCTGCCTCCAAGAACACGCCGTTTTGTTGTTGTGTGAGCACAGTAGTTCATGGAAATTAGACATTTATCACTTCACATGAAAGACCGTGTGCGATTACATTCATGACTAATAATGCATTTAATAAAATAAACATTTTGAAGTATTTATGAAACAGAGAAGCTATTTCATATTGTTGACTGTGAATATGAAACCATAGTGGATTTCTGTAAGGGATCCGGGTGCGGTTCCGAACCGGGTGCGTATGAGTTTTTAGCAGCTATACTTGCTACTATGGCTGTACTGATCTAGTAATGAGTTTGAAATGGTTATAATCCGTATGTACGTGATGGGGTTTATTGTTTAGTAATGTGTAGTTAGGACTCGATGGATTCGGGTTAATGGAGACCTCAGATTCGTGACTCATGAGTTATTTAACGGATCCGGGTGATTCACCTGGGTGAGTCATGGATCGCCCAGCTCTAGTCCCATCTCTCTGTCCTCACTCGCCGACATAACAGGAAACGCCACTGAAGGAGTCATAATGAATCTTTTAGGTGAACTGAATCAAACGATCCCGGGTCGTTTCCCGGAAAAAAGAGTCATTTCGCACTACTTGCGAGGTTATGCTGTTAGCGTAAGAGGGACTCACTGGCGTTGGAGTTTTACATAAACATGCTCGCAGTTCCTTTTGAACGAACCCTTTAATGCGGCGCACGAACACTAGTCAGATTTGGTATAAATTCCATTTTGGTAAATATGGTAAATATGTTCCCAACCGAAAATAATCCAAGGGAAGTGTCGGAAGTAAACTAATCAATATATTTTCTGTGGGAATCTTTCAAATGAACAAATTCGAAAAATAAAAACCATGGTGGTAGATTTTTTCGCCCTTGGGAAAATAATTCATTCGGTGGATTCTGGAAAGACGAATAGGCTAATAAGGCAAATACAAGCGAACAATAAACTGCATGTATTAGCAGTGCATGGTGGTTTGGCTGTTTCTAGACTCACTTTCTAGACTCAGCTTTTATTTTCTACAGAATATGTCACCATATTACCCACAATGAATATAATAATAATAATAATAATAATAATAATAATAAACATTACAGTAGATTGCGTTGCATAAGCATAATATCTGAATAAATGGTCTGAAACTGAATTCGAACGAGAAAGTATGAGGGGAGATATTAGATATTTAATTATAGTAACAATTAATAACATTTTAGGCCTATATATAGGAATATTGCAAACGGGGCAGTAGCCTGGATTTCTGAAATGCCAAGGTCAAAAGTGTTAGCCCTTCCTACGTGTGCCCTGTAATGGATCATGGTTATTGGAGCTGCAGAAAAAATACTGAAGACTTGACCTCGGCGTCCTCAAAGGTAGGTGCGGGCATAACTGCAAATAGAAAAAAAAATGCGGGTAAATAAACAGGTCGGGTTTTTATTTTAGTATATCATCGTGTTTCGTAATAAGCCGAACGCGTTAGCTGTGTTAAATTACAATTCACCGTTAAATATCTAATGTTAAGTACTATTATCACTGTGAGAACTACTGCTGGTTTTACCCAGGTAAAACTGTAATACTTAACGGAATCCTCCTGCTGGGTGACACGGGTTGTGTTTATTATTCGAAGTGAATAACGACAGGAATAATTAGTCTCACTGAGTCCCGTCTCCTCGTTTTCACCGCCAGATGGAAGAAGAGCTTCAGCTCGGGCATTACCTCCGAGAGGAGGGACAGTAGGACGCGTCTGCCAAAGCGCAGGCTGCGATCTGTGTAACGAGGCAGGGCGAGCGGCCGCGGCGTGCTTCTCTGTTCAGTAATGTAGGTTCCCCGTGATGACAAAGGCAAATTCAGAAAACAGTGGATTCCTTTTACTCTCCGTTCAGATATATAATGCTAAAACATATCAAGCTCTACCCTTGAAACACAACTGACAACCCCTTTCTGACTTGGGTCTTGCTGATTTTTACTGAAACAATAAGGTCGGATATGAACATGAATATAAAACGTGTTATTCGGTACCAGTCCGTGACGTTGTGCACGTCGAGGTAGGGGTTAGCGCTATATTTCCATGCCGAGGCATTCCCCTTTTCACATCCAATTTCCCGTGAGGCGCGGCGCATTGAGGCATTGAAGGCTGCGCCTCATTAAGCCTTTTTTGGCGTCGCACACCTGGCAAGGTTCGAGTAAAGGCAACTGTCATGTAGCTGAAGCCTTTAAATAGCATCTGACGTGCTATTAACCCTCGGTATCTAAAATAGTGCATCGATCAAAACACTGAGATGTACCCGTCATCCCCATGTGCATCTTGGCAGTGCTGTGTGTGTTATAACAGTGATTTCTGCCCTTCTTTCTTAAGGCACGTGAAAAAGTAAATAACATTTTGTGTCAAGAGTCTGTATTAGCAAACTGGCCTGGCAGAAGTGACCCCCCAACAGCTCTGCCACACCAGTGTATCAGGAGCCTAGATAACGGGACAGTAAGTATCGTGGAGTAGATGATGACTTCCCATCAGCACACCTCCTTTAAATGGTGCCTCTGCCAGTAAACATGAAATAAGTAAGTCTGAAGGCTGCCGTTGTACGAGAAACCCAGAGTGCTTTTACTGATGGGATGTCTCATCTTTGAATGGTAATAGCTTTGAGTAAAGGGTCCCTTTAGGTGAAGGCTCCTACTGCATTGGCAGCATCTGGAACTAATCCAGCTGTTTAGGATAAGGCAGGAGTGGAGTAGGACGGGGGAAGGGATAGCTGTGGTTGGGCCGGTTGGCGCTTTGGCCTGGGGGTGTATGTGTCCCTGGCTTCAGCATGGCCATGATTGCTACCAGCTGGTGGCCCTAACTCACCCTGTGTCAGGGCCCTCCGCTGATGTCAGCCATGAGTATTAAGGGTGGGCAGGAGCAGTGGTGGGGGAGTTATTATGTACGGTGTGGCCCTGTGATACAGGGAATGACCCTTTCATTCCCACCCTCTCTTGATCATAAGTGTGTTTTATATTTATGCTAAGTAAAACCTGGTGTACAACCTTGGGGTGCCTGACTTTGAATTCCTTCTGCTATATTTTGCTGGATGTTTACATTTCGGGTCACAGAAAATTATCATTCTGTTCTAAATGCACGTTAAGTGTCATCACTGGACCAGAAACACTCCCGGTGGTTTAACCTTCCCCCTAAACACTTACTATTGTTAGAATTCTGCAGAAACGGGCTTCTAAGGGAAGGTGAATACATGGCTAATCTGTGTAATATAATATCTAAAAAGGCAAATAAATCTGCTTGTTTTCTGTCTTGCTATCTGAAATGTATTTTTAACCACCCAATACAATTGAAACACAGATCTGATAGCTTTAATTCAATAAAATAGTTTAATTTTCTGTTTAGATAAGCAGGTGATATATCCTCATTAGCAGTCTAGAAATGTATACACGTTTCTCTCAAAAGTAACATTTTATTGCATAAGCTACAGGCTCCACACATCCCTGTACTGAGTGAGTGATTATGGAAGCTGGATGCTATAACAGCAAAAAAATTGTGTTGTTTAGTTAGCTCCAGTTAACTACTCAAAACCACACTCCTTCCTTCAGTTGGCCATTGTCGCATATTCTTCCTGCGATTTTTGATAGCAAGGTACCTGGTAAAATATGATATCATAAAATTTACTTGTAGATTGTGGACCCACAATTACAATTCTAAATCTGAGTTTCCGGTCAGTGGTGTCTTTGTCTCCGGACAGGGAACAGTAACACCGGCTGAAACAGAGTTAGTCATCATTCGTGTTCACTTTGAGGGGGCAAGACGTTTGAAGCGGAGCAGGAGAACAAGGCTGACTTGTCTGAGGTGTTTGAGTCTTCACAGTGTTGCTGCATTTGAGACTGGTTTATATATGCACCTTCAAAGAGCAGTTCTCCTAATGCTCCAGTCGACCAAACAAGATTGGCAAATCCACAACACAAATTTTTCACAATGTTCTCTATAAACGGTGCTTTTCACCTGCTGAGCGCTAGAAATGTTTTACATGCCTGAATCTATTTTTTAATGCGTTTTGGCAAACATGATTTTAATGCCCATGCTCCAAGTACCAATGAGTGATGGGGGCATAGGAGATTGTATAGCTGGCCTGATGCCTTTGGGAAGTCCTGCTCAGCCTAGAGGAAGAGTAAACTCTCAGTGCCAGAAGCAAACAGATTGTGTTGCTGGCAACACAAGTTAAATTGTATTATTAAATCTTATTTAATCCCATTATCAGAATATTTCTCACCCAGTTGCATTCGTCACAGCTGCAGGGAGGATTAATCAATTAATTTTTAAAATGTGTTTCCTTGATTTAAAAAAAATATATAGTTATGTGACACGAGCTTTCATGAATTACCATTGTTTCTGATGAAGACAAGAACGAAAATCCCCAAGGTAGTGACCCAGGTACATGTTTTGGCATTGTCACAAGACATGCAGATAATTAGTTGTTGTTAGTTGTCGTTAGAGGCATAGCTAACATACTTCAATATTATCATAACATACTTCAAAGACATGTCATTCCACCAGGACTGTAGCTGATTGGGCAGCATTTTGCTCTTCACCAAGATAATGACCCAAAACACACCTCAAAACTGTGGTAAAACTATTGGGGGAAGAAAGGAAGTGGACACCCCAAACTAATGGCCTGGTCTGCCCAGTCTTCAGACCACAATCCTGTAAAACCTGTATGGGACAAACTGGACAAAAGAGGCAAAGTAAAACAACCCATAAGCACCCTACATCTCTGGGAACTGCTGCAGCAGAGTCAGGCAGACATGTCAGATGGTTTCCTGCTGAAACTTGTTAACCAAATGCCTCATGTTTGTGAAGAAGCTATCAAGGTGGATAGAGGCAGATTCGGGAATCCAAGATTTAGAGACACTTTTCAGTTTTCTTAAACCCTGCTTTGGCATTCATTTTGTCGTGTATATCGTGTGTTTTTAAAATAACGTGCAAGTATTTAAAATAAATAAATGATATATATTTAAATAAAGAGAAAAATCTGTTTACAATATATTGTAACATACGCAAATTTTTATGAAGCTTTTTCTTCCAGAAAAATGTAACTGTTCTGTAAATTTGAACATATATTTAAAGTGAAGTTATAATTGCATTAGGTTTGCTCAATAAAGCTTACAGGACATCTTGCCTCTCTGTGTACAGCACACCGAATCCGGCTCCGTGCCTTTGTGGTGTCTTGTTGGCTGTGTACAGAATCGCACAGTAGTGACTAATAGCACTAGGTCTACAAACTGAAGTGAAATGAAATTAACCCCTCAAGGAGAGGCTGGATTTAATGTGTTTCATTTGTCTGTTGGTTTCATCATCTGCCTTTTTTCAATTTTTAGTCATATTTAAGGGGTTATATTGAATTCACTATAGATACTTCTTAGGTAAAATAATAAAGGTATGCAGGCAACTGCAATTTTTGAAAATTATAATGTACTATTCAAACTGTAAAAATCTGTTTATTATTATGTGCTGCTCATCTTTAAGAAAATTCTGGTACTTAGCCCCTAACCAGGACAAACTGTTTTACTAATTATTAAAAAAAAAATGTAGTAATGAATAATAACTCCAATCTCTTACGCATCTTTGTGTGAATGAGATTCAAAGTGTTTTTAGACATTAAACAATTATAATCGATATAAGAAACTACCAATTGTTAAGTAAATAATTATTGATTTAAATTTATAGTCAATTGAAAAAAAGTATTAAACATCTCATAAGAACATCACAAAGATATTTTGATCTAAAATAAATTTTAAAAACATAAATTAGAAATTAGAAAAGCGCGTGACAAATGAAGACTACCTTCATACTTAACATTTTCATTCCTAATGTGTTTAAATATTACCAAGTATTTGCAGTAATATAAGATAATTCCTGCACAAACAGTTGGAATTGCACTTTGTGTGTATATGACAGAAAATTACATGCCGCTGGCCTTGTGCTTTTACAGCCTGCAGCTGTCACTCCATGATAATGTGCAGCTCCAGTATTAAATAAGTCTGCTGTAATTGCGCGTATCGTGTTTGTTCTGGACCCTGGGTCTTCCTGCAGGCCTATCTTGGAGTCTGTGGGTCATGCAGTCCGTGATATGAGCTTGATTGGCTTCCCTTGGGAGGGACCTGAGTCTTTGTGCATCTGGCCACACAGCAGTTGCTAGTCATTGTGTGCCGTGCTGTGCAGTTGATGTGCAGAATGTGGCACCTTGGGATCAGAACTCCATGACTGCTTGAATGGCAGTGCTGCTTTGAACTTAAGCACAGGGAGGCTCTGTACCAGGGCCTGCCCTATGATTTTCACAGCACCGGGCTGCATAACGTCTCATTTTCCCCGCAGGCAGCATGCTTGTGTCAGCTCCCCTGGCTGCATGTCGTACAGCCTGAAGTGCAGCACCGTGAGCACAGAGACTGATCCGTCAGTTCCTCGTGTAGAAAAATCAGGCCAATCTTTAAAAAAAGGAACTAGGTTTGTACACTTAAAAAGTCTCCTTGGTCAACTCTCGGATCATTTTACAGGCATCTGAGAGCCAATGCGATGACAGATGTGTAATGAGATCCCAGCTCCTTCTTCATGGAATCTGGCAAATTAACTTAAGAACTAAGAAGGTTCTTCTAATAACCTTCCTCTCCACGGGCCTCTCTCTCAGCACTCCAGTAATCCTCTGCTGTCTTCCCAAGGTGACATCTGGGTTAGAACAACATTTGTGACTAAGGGATTTCTGTTCTATTTCAGGTGCCCTTTGTCCATGGCTGGAGGACAAATCTCACTCTGCTGGTGGCTCAGCCGAGACATACATCTTTATTAGCATTTCAATTAGCTGGCCACAGCCCGCAGAGCCTAATGAAGCAAGTGATGAATCCGGCCATCTAACAGGATCTGCAGCCTGCTGCATGAAAATCAATTACTGCTTTAATAACTTATCTGTAGTTAAACTCAGAGACTTCAGATATATTAAAGATAGTATTTTAATATGTCAAAGTCGGGTTTTAGCATAATGGCTTATTAAAGATCAAAAATGTAAGTGAAAGTCTGGTTGCTTCCTATTTTAAAAGAACGACTGGGAAATTCAGAGTATAAACTGTAACTAATCACCTGGGCAGTTACGTCTTTTCCTGTTTTCTTAAAATCTAAATCTCCATAATCTTATCGTTTTTACCTTTGGTAGGGCAGAGCTCCTCACCAGTGCCTCGGCTGGTTAGTGGACCTCAGCGCACTCTCTGTCTCTCTCCGTTTTCTACAGACCTTTGGCAGTTAGAGATAGGAAGAGATGACATAGTGAGACCATGGTCCTTTTCAGTTTCTCAGCTTTGATGTTCCCCATTCTTTGAAATTGAGTAGAAACTAAAAAGAAAAGTCTCACACCAAGGCTGACATAATCTCTTTAATACTGAGTGATACTTTTCTCTTAAAATAGTCCTTTCTGAGGTAGACCATTACAGTTCAAGAACATCATCATTAGACATCAAAAAAGTGACATGAAATAAATACTTTCATGTACAATGTCACAAAATGAGGTAGAAATGGTTACAAAGAATGTACAGGTAACAAGAACAGAGTTACTTAAAAACAGCAATTAAGTACCGCTTTTGTTGGACAGACATTTTCCACCAGTTTAATATATATGTGTCATAAAATGCATGACAGGTGAGATGATGTATATCATATGTGGCTGCATGTAATGTAATATATTTAAAATGGCATCTACGCAATTTAAGATATGCCTTTCAGAATTGTACACGACATGCAGGATCATTCTGCTGTTTCGCAGTCTAGCCAAGGAACCCCACAGACAACAAGTCAAATACCTGGATCACAGAAGATGGAATGAAATCTAATGGCTGAGTATTTCTCAGGTGGCGTGCTGCAAACAGTAGTTACCCTAGGACATATCGAGCTGCTTTTTAATTTAATGATATCTCTACGTGTGGTTACTAATGGCATCACTTCCTGCCTTGTGCTATGTGATTCCTGGGATCGGGATTCAGGGTCACCGCCACCCTGCACTGGACAGGCATTTGAAAGCTGAATGGATGGATGATTACTATATCGACTGACTTTTTAATGTTAACTTCCACTGATACTTTTTAGAAATTCTGTACTTGCTGTAAAAATAGTATGGAATCTAACGGGACCAACTGTTTGCATAAATAGCTTTTTTTTTTCTTTCAAAAAGCACATTTTGGGTACAAAGAATGGAACTGTTTCTACGTGTCCAAACAAACCGCATTTGTTCGGCCACGCTTTGCGAACAACTGTGTAGGTACTTGTTTCTCTGTCTGTATTTCCTGTCTTCCCCCAAGCAGGGATCAATACATGCAGCAGGGGTCGTTCCGATTGACCTGGCTGTATGGCATGACTGAAGCCACCAGCTGGACTCGAGCTGCTGAATGGTAATATAAGGTTACTGGACATCAATCAGAGTAGCCCCATTCCATTAGGCCTGTTGTAGTCAGGAGGGCCGTGGCTCCACTGCACAGCAAGGTGCAAATGTGGCTATGGGAAGCTGGGGGGAGGGAGACCCGCATCTGTACAGCAACAACAACAAATAAGGAATTAAAACAATCCACTGGAGCCAAATTCCGCGAATAACACCAGAGACGGAGATGTGCCGTTTGAGACTGAGCTGGAAAGGAATTGGAGAAAAATGTTTTCATTACTCTCTATCAGTCCAGAATGAAAACAACAATAATAGGTAAAGAAAATGGATAATTTATAGGTGTCAGGGGAGTATGTTATGTATCCCAGTTTTCTGGCGAAGCGCTTAAGAGTTCGGGTGGTGCTAGATTTGGTTCAGTGCGCTTTTTTTTTTTTATCACACTGACATTGTGATGAAGGAGCTTTATGTTCAAGTACAAAAAAAAAACAACCACAACAATAATAAAATCCTCGTTGTAGACCTAACCCCTTGCCATCAGCCTTTTTCATTCATACATATAAACAGGCATTCTGCACTTTTCAGTTTGTCCAACAAAAATGGCCTTTTTTTGTCTATTCAACACTTAATGAAAACCATTGTCACCTTAATCAAATCTACAATAAAACAAGAGAGACGTGGAAAAAAATATATTTTTTGTGTAATTAAAAAAAAAGATTTATGGCATCAAATATCACTTGAAAAAATACCTGAATTACATTCAATGTTAAATCTTGGTAGCAACTTCAAGTGTTTCCTGTGAAGGTGCAAGCAGATTGTGAGCATGCTGGCTTGTGACACCTCACTGTTCACTGTCCACAGATCACGCTACTAAGACCCTACAGTAACATACATTCTTTCATTCAGAGGTAAATTCTTCCTGAGTATTTGAAACAAAACTACATATATTTTTAAAGCAAAAATAAACTAAACAAATAACATTTACTCAAAAGACATTACAAGTCTTTTTTTAAAGGTTTTAAGAAGCTTTGTCAGTAAAAAAAAAAAAAAATATATCTATACTGGTTTGTAAACTGACTGCAGGTTCCCGTTAACAAAGTTAACTTAACCTTTGGAGGAGGACAGAGCCATGGAAGCTCAGCCGGATGGGAAAAGCCAATCATTTTTCAGCAAGGGCGGTATCAATGTGGTGACACTCTTTCTGATTTTGGGCCACATGTAATTTTAGCAACGAAGTCAGACCAGTCCAGCCAGAGTGATGACATTAGCACCAGTCAGCGAATTTCAGTCCTTCAGACCAGTGAACTGGAGGACAGAACTGGGAGACTGTGCTAAAATTTCATAATGGAAGCAATAGCATTATTATTATTATTATTTTTTGGTTTTAAGCGACACGATTCTTATGGCTGGTTACCTTACATTCTATGGCCGTTTTAACAGTAAACCACTGGTTAACCCTAAAGCCCAACACACTGCCGTGTTGTGGAGAAGACCAGTAATAAATACAATCCTGAGAAGAGCAACGTACAAGTCATTCAGACTGACCCCAGCCCCAAAACCCAGCTCTTCGATAAAGGTTTGTCTTTTGGCTCTTTGGAGAAAAACTTGTATATACATATAATGAAAACCATTTTCCTTATATTAATCAGATAATATTAAATCTTATGCTTCCACCCCAGTCCTAATTTTTTTGAATCCCTTTATTTTTGGCTGCAAGATAAGTACTTGGTTCAAAAAAAAGACCCCCAATGGATACTTCTCTAAGGGAACGACATGGTGGACTGCAGCCCACTTCACACTTCAGTGGCTGGGGGTCTTATTCCACTCCACATACAGGTCCAGCTCTTTGGGTGTGGCGTTGGGCCGCACCTTGCAGAAGGCATTCTCAAAGTCCTTGAAAGCCGGGGGTGCGAGGGGCGCGGGCAGCCCGTGGAGAGGCGGTGGGGGGGAGGCGGAAGAGGAGGCCTGCTGGCAGAGCTGTAGCAGCTCTCGGACAGAGAAGCCGTCGGTGCGTTGGAGCAGGGTGGCCAGCTCCCGCTCGCTCAGGCAGCAGCCCTGTGGCGCCAGGGCCTGTAGCAGCACCTGCCTGCGCACGCCCATGTCTGGAAGGGACACGTAGTAGCGCTTGGAGAAGAGGCGGTGTGCGCTCTCATCCAGCAGGTCAGGCCTGCGGGTGGCGCACACCACCACCACCAGCCCCCCGCTGCCCAGCTGCGTCCTCTCCAGGTAGGACAGGAGCTGGCGCCGCAGGCCGTCCTCCGCCAGTGCCTCCGGCTCGCTGATGAGCACCACGCAGGGCTGCCGCGCGCCCGCCACCAGGAAGAGCGTGTGCAGGACCTTCTCCGCCTCCGCCTTCCACTTGGAGGCGAGTGCAGCTCCGCTCAGCCGGAAGAAGACGGCCCCCAGCTGCGAGGCCAAGCAGCGGGCCAGCGTGCTTTTGCCTCCGCCTTTCGGGCCGAAGAGCAGGAGGGTCCGGGGGGGGCGGCCGGCACTGCCGGGCCGCAGCACGGGCCACAGCAGGTCTTCCTCCAGCGCGGCCTTGGTGTGGGCGTGGCCAAGCAGCTCCGCCCAGGGCAGCGCGGGGCTGCTGTCCTGCAGCTCCCCAGTAACCAGCTCCAGCAGCCTGGCGTCTGCCCCCTTCAGCTGCTCCTCCGGGGGCAGCTTCAGGGTCAGCCGGCGCGGTGGGAACCCGGGATCCCCTCCCCCGGACTCGCCGTTCATCCCCGCCGTGGGGCTGTACTCCCCCGCCCCGCCGTACGACGGAGACACCAGGGGTTTCAGTCCGCTGAATTTGCCGACCTCGTCTTGCCCCAGGCCCGGCTGCGAGGGCGCTTTGCTGGCCTTGTAGGCCTGGGGGTCTGTGCTGGCTGTGCTGAATCCGTTGGCACGGCACTCGCCCTTGTCACTGACGCCGAAAGGCGAGTTGCCGCCGGACTTGACGTGGTCATACCCGTACTTCCTGTACCGCGAGCTGTCGGCGTCCTCTTCCTCCACTGTCATCTCGAAGGCTTTCCTTTTCAACGCCCCCCCCCCAGGTTCAGAGACTCCCAGGTTATGGCTCTGGTAGCCATAGCTGCCCCCCACCACAGTCGGACGTGATGGTAATGGGGTGGGTGCAGCCAGTCCTGACGGGAGGTAGGGGGCGGGTGGGTGAGTGTAGCCGGGCGTCATGGTGGACTGGTGGGAGTAGTTATAGACGGGACCGGGTGGGGTGTAACTGGGCACCAGGGCAGCTGAAGGCTGCAGAGTGTGCAGGGATGCTGGGGGAAGTGCTGTGCCGGGCTGGGGGCAGTACCCGGAGGAGAGGTAGGTGCCATTGTAGGCGGGGGGACCCCCACAGGAGCTGCCAGCGCTGTAACCTGTGTCTGAGAGATTACTGTTCACCACTGAGCCACTGCCTGCACCATTCAGGCCTGCAGATGTGGTCATGGCCTTAGGTCCCGGCAGGCCTTCTGCTCCAGAGTAGGCCTCAGCGCTGTGTGTCACGCACCATGGCTCCAGTTCGCTCTTCTGCCCACTTAGGCTCCCAAAGGCCCCGGGCTCAGGATAAGTCCCCACCGCGGGCCGGTCGTAAGGCGAGTCCAGTACTCCGGAGTACTTTTCTGCATAGCGCTTTAGGAGGTTGGAGGCGGTCAGGGCAGAGATGTCATCATTGGCCCAGGCGTAGCTGTAGCTGCGTCGCCCGTTCGGATACAGCTCGGATTTGTGGGCCGGGGAGGGCGTGGTGGAGGAAACGTCCAGGTGCTGTTCGGGCCACTGGCTGAGGGACTGGGCATGCTCTGGGGTCCAGTGCATCTTCAACAAGCCTGCAGAGTAAAATACGGAGGGGTCGTTATGGTCAGGTTGTGGTCAATGTCCAAGCGAACTTATCCTCAAGCCGAGGAGTTACAACAAGTTGACAAGTTAGCTTGTGAGTAAACTTTCTTTTAATATGACTTTGTTTCCCAAGAATCTGTTCCCCTTTTGCCACAGTAGTGGGGTGCATAGAGCCGGGAGCGTATCGCAGGTAGCTTGGGATGCCCAGTCGATTGCAGGGTGCATCACTGTAAATCTGTAATCCCACAGAGCACAACGGAACTGTAACCCTTCCCTGTACTGAAAGTCACTTAGGAAAAAAGCATCGGATAAATGAACAAATGTAAATCTAATTCCCCTAACTGCATGTTTTTGGACTGTGGGAGGTACACTGTTGGAGGACTGCACAAATCTTTTTTTGCCAACTTTTCAAAAACTCACATTCTTTGATCTTTGAGGTAGCAATGAGCTTATTCCTTATTCAGGAAGAGGATTATTCAACTGCACTCCTTAGAAAACAGAGCCGTAAAATTCCGCAGAAGAGCGGCTATGCTAGCATGCAGGCCCCTTGCTGGGCTGTACAGTGCCACTGCCACAGACCTGGGAATAGACGTGGTCCCCTTTAATAGTGAGAGTGTCGCACCATCCCATCGCCCGCCTGTGCACCTCTCCCCAAGGACCTATTGTTGTCATGCTGTGCATGTTTCACTGAAATCCCATCCATAGCAACACCCCCCAGCGCACACACCCTCCAGCCCTCCTGCCCCCTCTACAATCTCATTCTCTAAAAACCTCAGTGGCCCGCTGGGGTGGGGAGAGGGTATAGAGGCTCTGAGGGTGGGGTGTGCTGGGGGGGTTGGCTGGATGGGATAGAATAGCGCGCCATTCATTTGCAGCTTCTTGAAAAACATTAAGAGATTGGCAACATCTTTCCTTCTTGCCCGTCCCCCAAATGGCAGCCCAACAATTATTTGGGAAGTCGCTTATCCAGAGGGCTTTTTATCCTTATTTATAGCCTCCAAAATGCAAAAGTAAAAAAAAAAAAACTTTAACATTTCACATTTGCAGCTGTATACAATGAATGTTGAATAGGTAAATACGTACACAGAAATAAAATTGTAATGGATTAATTAAAGTAGAATTTTATCGACAGTGTGCTCAGTCATTCATGCGTCTATCTAACTGCTTACCCTAGTTAGGGATGCCGGCTGTTTTGTTAATACTGAGGGAATTTTTAGTCTTGAAAAATGGTCGTTGTGGCCGTCACGTTACCAGCAGGTGGTTTATTGCAGAGAATGTATGCTGTTTGACATATGTGCTGTGGTTTGGAGAGAAGATAGGTAACTTCGTATTGTGTTACCAGTTCCTAAAATGATACTGGGAACTGCAAACATCTTTTGACAGCAGCTGCTTTTTTTATGGAAACAGGAAGGTTTTTGCTGCACAGTGTCCGTATGAAAAGAAAGGGGCTTCTTTTGCAGAGAATAAAGCAGTTATTCACTTCCTGAGTCACCAGTGTGGGTGTTGCAAGCCCCCCCTGGCTCTGGAAACAGCCATTTCATAGGGATTTTCTAACTGCTCTTTGCTGAGGCATTAGCTGGACATTCCAGGCATAGCAGGGTATTATTAAACTGTCCCAATTCAGCCTGGGGTGCGGGTAACAGCCACCACAAAGGCCAGAATCAGGGGGAAGCAGCATTGGTCTTGTACTTTGCTCCCTCTGAGGAGGAACATGGAGGTGCCTGTGGTGTCAGGACTATTTAAACTCAAGCTAAAAGTCCTGTACCATATAAGGCCTTATCTTTCCGCCCTCTCGTCTGCCTTGCTCACACCGTGCCCCCCCACCCCCCGCCTCGCTCCCTCTGTTGACAAATGTCCCGTTTCCATGTGTGCCTTTGGATTATGCCTGCTGCTCTTCGATAAGACAGCGCCTCCAGATGGCCCCTGAATTAGCTCCTCACCCCTTCATATTCAAATCCTGTTCTCCCAGTTCCCAGAGTGTTAACATGTTTGTGGATCTCGGCACCCACGCCACGAACACGCCGACGGCCTCAAGCGTGCACGGCGCTCGCCTGGCGTCGCATTTCCGGTTGGATGGGCCTCGCTTCCGAGGCTAAAATCTGGTACACGGGACCGAGCAGAACAGCTGAAGGCTGAAGGGGACCTACATGTGACAGAGATGGATGGGTGCCCAGGGGCTGGACATAAAAACTGGGAGTGAGCAGCAGGAGAGCGGTCACTGTGCATGTGGCAGAAGCAGGCAGTAGGGGAGGCACGCCTGCAATGCTGGAGGCTGCAATCTAACAAAACCAAGCACTGCTGCTCCCTCAAGCATGACATACTTTAATTGTGGGGTTATTTTCAGGGGCTGGCTTGACCGAGGACCAATGGAAGCCAGTTGGAGTGGAAATGGATCTTTTTTCACCCCTCATGACAAAGACAGGAACACAATGCATTGTTTGTACACATGTATTCAAATTTACAAACAAGCCAGGTGCTTTTTTTTTTTTATCAACTCTCAATATTTGTTGAAATAATGTGTATGGTAGGTCTGTTGTCAATGTATTACACCAGTGATTTATTTTTACACCGGTGATTTATTTTTAAAACTCATTAGGAATATGAATTTGATGTCCAAATGTGTAGCTCAGTCATCTTTCCCCACAGACCACTCTTACATGCTGGGAAAAATTCCCCATTTATTTAGAAGATATAATGCATACTATTAGAAATGACAGCAGCTGTGTAGCTGTACACCCTGGAGGAATTGGATCTGCTGCGTGTTATTCCTTGAACTCTCTTACCACCCGATGGTCAGTGCCCACAGATGCCGAATATCACCTTGTTTTAGTAAAATCAAAGACAAAATCAAAGTCCCTGAAAAATAACAGGGTAATCTCTGCCGTGGGCCTGCAATAGTACAGTTTAGTGGGCAGTCAGGCTGGGTTATGGAGAGTGGGCTGGGCCTGGACGTCTTTTTGGGCGTGACTGCATGCGTGCTGTCCCAGGCCGGCGGAGGGACAGATGTTCCTCGCTGAGGAGCTGTCTCCATGAGTGGCCATGAGAAATGGCTGTCCAGCAGCTGTCCCTTCTCTCCCATTGTCCCCAGCGGTCCTGAGACAAAGCTGAAGGGATCCTATTGTTGAGAGGCTCCCTAATTATGGAAATCTTGTTAATCTATTCAGCAGCATTCCTCTGAGAGCTTTCACCCCGGCCCGGGGACTATGGAAGGATTTGCCCGTGTTGTGTGTTTGTCTTACACATTGGCTGCATGATCGAGACCCTTCCATGTCCCTGAGGGGAAGTCATAAGCCCTTTAATGTACGTATGCATGCGCATCATCTACAAATAGAGGTAGTGATCTGCCGCCAACTCAGGAGAGGGAATCACAAAGGAAGGCCCTGGAGAAGCTCTGTGAAGTTGCACGCTGGTAGCCATCAGCTCGATCAACAGAAAGTTATTACTGGTTCTGTCTCTCGATTCCTGTTTGATTTGGTTACTGTGTGTCTGAATGCATTCAAACAAGCTGACCCATCAGTGTAAAGTCACAACACAGGCCGGGGTGAGAATAAAGACTTATACATTAAAGAGCGCTTGTTTGGGAGGCCTGGGCAGGATGGGGGTCCTGAAATTGGAGACCTGCAGGAAGTGAACAGGAGGGACTACCCCATTTTGCTACTCCCCAAGGGTTCCCACTCCTCTCCCTGCACCTTTGTTTTCCTTCTTGGAGGAGCAGAAGTCTGTGAGGATGCAGAATGCCTTCTGGACCAGCCAGCTATTAAAAGAAGGCTGATTGTCTGGAGGCTACTTATAAAGAACAAGTAGATCAATCCAATCAGGAGATGGGGTCTTTGAAGTAAGCGTGTTCAGTGAAGGTAGTCACACCCCTCAGTGCCCACTCGCATGACCTCACATCCAGTGTTAAAACACACCACCCTATAAAAGTGCTTTGTTTAGCTGGACTGTTCCTAATTATGCAATTGGCTGGAGAAGTCAGTTCATCTGGTTTTTCTGTGTTAATTTCTCCTTTAGTGCTTCCGAGGCAACAAAATGTTGAGCACTGTTGACACTGTCACCAGGGAACTATGACAAAAAACACAGACTGAGTTCTTGGTATCTCTGTTTTGCAGAGTTAGCAACTTGACCAGCACAGAATGACAATGCCCTTTTGCCATAATGCAGTGCTTCCCAACCTGGTCCTCAGGGACTTGCAGACAATCCATGTTTTTTTCTCTACCGGGGGCTGGGAGGGAGTAAAAACATGGACCGTCTGTGGGTCCCCAAGGATTGGATTGGGGAACACCGCATTAATGTACCAGGAAGACGTCTGCTGAGAACATAATCTCTAGTAGGTGATGTTCTCATAATTCTCGTCCCCTGACTTCTAGTATAGAATGGACAGTTTTCATCTGAAAAGTCGTCATCGCCTTTGTCACTCCAGCTAATTTTCTTCAGTGCCTGTCAGCGGTGGAGGCAGTGAGGTAATTAAGCTCCCATTACGTGGATGAAGACAGGCTGGGGGGTCAAGGCGGGAGGGGGGTGGGGGGCCAACAGGATTGAAGAGCTGCAGAAGATTGGTTTGGAATGAAAATGCCACAGTGGATTACGTCAGCCCTTCATCACTTTTACTGAGATTCCTATAACCGGGCTTTTTAAATGCCTGCAAGACACATACCAAATAAGACAGTGCTCAATTCTGGATGCTGTAATTCTCAATACACAGCAAACGATCTGCAGACTTTCACTGATCCTGGTGTGGGAGCTTTCCAGTGAATCGAGGTGACGATGACCCAACTGAAATTTATATGCCAAACTGTATTTTCTGTGCTTCCCTCTCGCAGATTGTCAGCTGTCACAAAAAAGGTACTTAAAATGAGAACTAATTAGTCAATATGTTGGAAATAGACTCAGATCTATTTACAAAGCATTCTGGCCAGTGACTTTTCATGGCACTAAGAAGACAACACATCTACCAGGGCTAAGGCAGATTGACCCGGACACCGACTAGCAGCCCGAAGGCTTTATTTGAGCTCTAATTAATCACTCGCCATAGCACCAGGATAATCTGGCTGTTATTCAGATTATTGGTTGATTTGTATTCATTGAACAAACATGGGATCAATATACGATAGAAACAAGAACATAAGCGGGGATTGTTGTGTTAAAGCAACAGTCCAGCACAGCAGAGTGGTTTTGCTTTGAGAAAATCACCTTCATACGTCTAATTCATTGTGCTTTACTTTTCGATATGAGAAAAGTAAATATGCAATATATTTAGCCACTTTGCTAGGTACAGCTAGTTAATACTGGATAGAAACCATTTTTGCCTCCAAAACCACTTCATGGGTAGATGAGCATCCAAAAAAGGCATGCAACACACCACTGATGTTCTGGTCCCTCTCTTCTGACTATTCTCCTAACAAGGTGTTTGTGGCCACAGAAATGACTGGAGGTTTTGTTTTTATTTATTTATCACACCATTCCTTTTAGCCTGTAGACACTGTGGTGTGTGAAAATCTCAGAAAGGTGGCTGTTTCTGACGTTCTGGAACCTCCACGCTCAAAATTGCTCAGATTGGGCGCCTTAGCTATTTTAATGCTTTTTCAAACGGTAAGTGAACCTCTCGGCCCTGTTTGTGCGCTGCATTTAGTTACAGCTGCACAAATTGCTGTTTTGAGGAGTAGGTCATCTTCCATGTTACTACAAGTATTAGGTATACAGCTAGACACAGACAGCAGGCAGTGTTTACTCTTATGGAAGTGTGGTTTCAGCAGAGCTAGATCTGTTATGTTCACAATGTAGAGTAAGGGAATGTGTTTGAAGGACATCTGGCATTTAATCTAAGATGCCTTAGCTCTGCAAATCTCCGTTTTCTCTGAGGGTAAAAGAACTACGATTACCGTGAGAAGAGCCTCCATTATGACGAGGCTACTAACACACTGAAGGGTTTAAACCTTCCAGCTTTCCAGGGCACCTCATGGAAAGCCACTCAAGGTCACATTTTGGACAGACAATGCCTAAACGTCGACAACAGCATTGTTCACTTACAAACCAGGCATCATTCGGCAACACGGGAGAAATGTTAAATTGACAACAGCATCCCAGAAGCATGGTTCATCACAGGGTAGGACATCATTGCCTGTCTCTCTCCTTACAGAAGAAACCCAACACTGTCCTAACTAGGTATTTATTTGCCGTCTCGCGTCAGATTGTACTCGGTGACAGTATTAGCAGCAGAGTTTCCATCAGGTGATGCTTACCCTGGATGCTCGCTAGGACAGGAGGCCCTCCATGTTGCATTTAAAACAGCTCTATCTTTATTCTAACATTGTTTAGCCATTTCAGTAAAAAAAAAAAACTTGCAATTTAAGCTATTTATACGGTTGAGCAGCTGAAAGGCTGAATGTACCAGCAATATTTATCTTGCACATCCACGTCCTTCAGTACCATGGCCCCTGGCTTTCTCACCGGTGTTAGCTAACGCAAAAAACAAAGCTACTGCGGTCTGCTGACAGCTGAGAGCAGTGCGAGTTCCTCTCTTTGGAAAGGAGTCCATCTCTGGGTGTACACAGGCTCTTCGTGTCGACAGAATTAGAGTAGGATTTAAATTTCTGCTCCCCACATAATACAGACACAATTAACGTTTTGTTTTTAAAAAAATGCGAATCAAGCCTCTGTCCTTAATTATTTATATTTTGTCAGAAAGCTCCATGTATCACACGTCTCTCCAGGCTTGTGATTAGAAAAACAAGCTGCCTTCCCCCTCCACCACCCCATTCCCTTGGCTACACAAATGTCCACTTCCCGCCCCCGCCCAGCCACCAACAGAAACCAGAACGCA
>JAODKM010000081.1:331568-344663 GCA_026780845.1 Petrocephalus sullivani
CACATCTCTCTGGCATAGTGTCAATATATTTCCTGAGAACTAATGGTATCCCATGCCTTCTGCAACTCAAGCCAAAGTCCAGTTTATTTTCCAGCTCGTCACAAATCTGTTTGAGGTCCGGACTTAGCACAGTGATTCTCCTTATGAAAGCTATATTCTATCGTTTATAGAGCACTTTGTACATATTTCATTTGTTTTATGGGTATTTTAATAGCCAATTCAACAAAAACAACTGAAACCTTTTAAATATGGCAAGTGTTCTAATAATTTTGGCCACCACTGTACATAAAAATGTGGATTCAACAGGTACTGTTTATTGTAATTTAAAAAATTTTAAAACCATGCATATTATATAACAGAACCTTTTTATTATGATGAAATTACAACAGGCAGTTTTTTTTCCAGGGAAAGTTGATTGGCCATACTCTAAAATACACAAAAGCCAATGTGTCGTTTATCATTAATTCATTTTCCTAAGACATATTTTGCATGTGCTTATTTATTAATGTAAATTTGAAAGCATACGTATGAGAGTTAACTAATAGAAATACTCAGAGGTGTCAATTTCAGGTCCAGAAAGAAAAATCCAGACCAGGATTTTGTTTCAACCAATCAGTTGCGCATAAAGAGTCACAGTCACAGACTGCGCAACTAGTTGGTTGAAACAAAATCCTGGTCTAGATTTTTCTTTCTGGACCTGAAATTGACACCTCTGAATAGGATAGGACAATATACAAAGACAGACAGGCACACATGCCTTATAGAACATCACAGGGGTGTAGTGGGTGGCAGTGTAGCCTCATACACCCAGTACTGGGGGTTCAGTACTTGCCCTGGACTTTACCTGTTTTCCCTGGGTTTGTGTGGGTCTCCTTCAAGGGCTGTAATTTCCTGAGAAGTGTTTGTTAAGCAGTGGAACAAGGTACTGCATTTAAAAACTAAGAGGTGAAGTGGTTTAAGAAATTGAAGAAAGTAGTTGGAAGAGGTCAAGGTGGGAGAACCTGTAAATCAAACTGGCATACAGTGAATAAAATTTAACATAATTATCTCCTCTCAAATTTTCAGAAAAATATATATGACGCACAAGAGCAAAACTCTTGCCTGAAGCTAATGGTATCGAAAAACTGATACATATTCACACATGCACTAGTACCATCATACTATACCCTACAGATACTGACAAACATCTGTTCACACCTTCATACACACACAGACACATCTGCTGGGCCCCTTTGTTCCTCTAGACTGTCCTTCCAGAAACCCAAAAGGCAGCAGTAAGCTTTTCTGTAAATATAACCTGCTCTGCTCCTCATCTCCACAACCTTTCCTCCTCTCCTCCAGTCCACCAGCTGTTCCCAGCTACATGTGTCTGAAGGGACTGCAGCACAAGGGTGAACAGGAAGGGATGTGACACACGAATCCTGACATCATAGTCTCTTGGCTGCTCTCTCCCCCAAGGCAAACCCCAGAACCACCTTGGACACTGAGGAGGGTGGGCCAAGTGACTGCTATTTTAATCTCCTCAGATGGGGTGGAATGCAGGCCTGGATCGCAGCTCCGCCTCCTGTCAAACATAAGCACTCTCCCATCAAGGAGCGATCAACATTATGTAATCAAACTGTCAAAAGAAATCCATTTGTTCTCAAAACTGTATTGTGATTCTTTTGGTATACATTCCTTTGCTGTTTCCATGGCTTGGTTCTTTTTCCCTGTCTCAAGTTTGTTTTGGTAATATTTTTTAGATATAAGCAAATTCATGTCTCCTTTATTTTTAGTGATCACATATTTTACATTTTTTAAATATGAAATTTTGCAAAAAAATCCATATTACTGTAGGAATCTAATGGGAATACATAATAAACACGTAGTCATCAAAGAGTTTAGCTCAGGCATCTCTTCATACTAAACTATGGATATGTGCATGTATTTGTTTTCTTAAAAGGATCCATGTTAATGCAAATGTTGGCCATAAATAGGGGCAAAGCAGCGGACATAATTAACACCATGAGATGTATTGTGAATGTTAAGGCTACTGTTTAAACCACGCTGTTCACCCCTTTGAGCAAGCAGCTTAGAGAATTTCATTTCAGCGTGCAACACCACGAGGGACTCAGCGTGGCTGGAGTATTAAAGGCACCTGTGGACCTGAGGACAAACTCACAATTAAAAATAATTCCAACTAAACCAGCAAGATTATTAAAACATAACGGCTTATAAATCGTTATTTATCTTTCATTACACACCAGCACTGGTTTCACCCATTCCCCCAAAAAACAGACCGTTGTATTTAAATTATTAATTTGTTATTGCCCCCCAGTAAGTAGCTTGTTGGATTGGGAAACACTGCCCTGTGCCATTGCCAATAAATAAAAGTAGACTGTCAACAATGAAACAATTACAGTGTGAGACTCCTAAGAATACTGGTGCCCCAACAGCCGTCTCATTATATCTTATGTAACATCCTATTTCACTACAAAGCTACCAGTTTACATCAAAACTACAAACCAGTCTTAGATTCTCTACATCTAATCCTAAAAATGACGAATTCAGTTCACCCGAGTAGCTAAGAGTAACACTGGTTAAGATTATAATGGCAATGTAATCTTCTCAAGAGACAGTTAAATTGACATTTTAGAGCATCTCATGAGCTGTCATTCATTTAAAATAACTGCTGGCGCCTTGAAATTTCTTATTAATGATGGTGTCAAAAAGTGTCTGTCAGTGTACCTAGAAGAAGCTAAAAAGTCTAACCATGACGTGACCGGACCACGCCCTGCAAAGTGATCGGAAAGCCTGACTGACAGGAACGTTGTGCAAACATTCCCGCAGGTCTAAAATGTTTTCCACTAGTGAGGATAAAGTTTAAATCAGCCATTCATACAGAAGCACAACGGCAATGTAGAGTTATGGTCATTTTCAAAAGTTCTGAATATTTTTGTGTATTTTGGTGTCAGACATAAACCAGTGAAATGATGTCGGCTCGCCATGACCTGAGCATCCAAAGCTCGCCGTGATAATGAGGCAAGCAGACAAAGAACGAAGAATTTTTTTTTGTCAGCATCTAAATGAGTTACGCACAAAGTTCACATGAGAAGGTTGATATGTTGAGAAACTTAGCAACGCAAAATGCATCTTTACGCTCCAGTCATTAAAGCCTTGAGGCATCAACATTTACAAATGTTCTTGTTTCTGTCATTTCTCAATGGGAATTTCTTATATGATCGTCCAGAGAAAACAACCAAGAGCATAAACACTGATGCTGGTGGGAACAGCAGTTGTTTATAACAGATATTCCAGCTATCAACATACAGCGTCAGAACACTGCTCACACTCAATGGCATTCAGCAATTTGTGGCTTGTGCCATTAATCTGGATCTAGAAGCACACAGAAATGTCACTGATAAACCAGACAGGAAAAGACTCAGAAGATAAGCAACCCATGACCTTTGGCGGAGTTCGGCTTGGGTGCACGCTCCTCTTCATCGCGATGGATCTAATATGAAGTAGCTATGACATCATCCACAGCAATAAGTCACTGAAGCAGTTGGTGTATAACAATAGGGGGACAATCTTTCAAGCTTCAATCCACCGAGCGTCACCACTGGTGCCAACCCCCACCCCACCATGCACTGTCCGAAACAAGCAGCGAAGCCTGGGCAGATGGCACCCTATAGGTCCAGGGACAGATCTATGGGTGGGCCTCAGATCCCTTAAATTTTCACTAATTAAATTGAATGTGAATTGATTTGTCTTGGGAATTGTTAGAATTATGTATTGGTAATATTCATAATTTCTGCTTATGTTTGTTGACTGATGTTACATTAACTTGTGCCTATAATTCTGTGCATCACACTGCTCGTGTAAACATTCCAGCGAAACAGCTGTCGCTGGCTCATTTTTTATTTAATTCATGTCTGGAGGAAGATGCTCTTTATATAGGACACCACAGTCACGGCTGTATTATTGTTGCAGTCACCATATTGCAGATACCTATAAGTCTGTGTAAGAAAAGGTGCAGCATTGAGCTTGACACAGGTTCACCCCTCAGCCACCTTCCATATGTGCCAGTACCTAGGTGCTCAGCCGCCCCACTGAAGCATATGGACATTGACTCATCAGCTAGAAATGATGGTGAAACACTCAGTTAAAAAAACATGAATCGCACTGATGCTGCTGTATCTGATCACAGGACTAAGAATGTTCAAAGAGGAGGTAGACACCTCTCAGCACAGTGACTCGGCATGGGGCAGAAACCATAAACCTCATGCAGAGTGCAGTGAGCAGAGAGATATGGGCTCCTGTGACACAGTGGAACTGTTTCATTAGGACAGGGTTTGGCGTTTTCCATACACAAGTTAGACGGCTCGTCTCCAGGCTACGAAGTGCTCCCTAAGTCTCGCTAAGTTGAATTTCTAGGTAAGTCGGAACAATAATAACACAGTATGTAATAACAACAAACAAACAACAACAACAATAATAAATATGATCACAATTATTATTATACAGTAAATATAAAAGTAACTACGTATAGTATGGTACTGTACTGTACCTCAAATAACCACTGAAGCCGTGTAATGTTTTCACAAGCGGTGCAAAGCAGAGTGCGTTTGTTATTACGAACCATTTTAACTGATTATATACATACACACCACAATATGTATAAGATCGCCTTTATGACAGTGCGTTCATAAGTACGAGTTGTCCGTAAGGTGAATGCGTTATAACCAAGGGACTGCCTGTACACTATCACTTAGTCTGATAATAAACATTTTTTTCCAAATATGTGCTTTGTAACACAGTTAAATCGTTTCCAGCTGAGATGAATGCAAAGGAAAAATATTAATAATGTGCAGGGCAATCAAAATCTATCAATTTATTTTCAAAAAATAGATACACACTATACAGGAATTCATGAATTCCAACCACTATGACTTAGGGCTGCCACTAACGACTATTTTTCTATCGATTAATATATCGGCTATTTTACGGATTGTTCGATTAATCTAAACAATTAGTTTTCCTCCAGAAAATCAAACTGACGTACGGCTTCATTTCAGGTAAATTTATTTTGACAACAGCAAACTGTATGTCATCGGAGGGGTTTAGATAATAGAAGCTGGCTTTTTGGCACTATATACAGACCTTGCTTACGACCACATGCAGTTAGATTAATAGTAAGCCTAAAATATTAATGAAAGGCGCGCTGTAATGCCTAAAAGTTAGTAATCTGTATAAATTCGGTGTATCCTTAGGTTTATACTACTGTTTTGGTAAATCATGGACGGGATAAGCACTAAAGTGGAGGTGGAGAAAGGGAACAGCTCAGTAATCACAGCATGGGAGAATTAAAATGGAGATATTGTGGATAAACTAGGTAAAAAGACGCTGGTGGTGTGGCGGTACTTTTTGTCGACGCGTCATTTCGGTAAATCTACTTTTCATTGTTATTGCAGTTCACTAATTATTTTTGTAATGTAGTGTCCATTTTCGATTCAGTTTGTTTACGATAATAACTCAGGTCCCAGCACCCCAGCGCTCGGGAACACACAGACCGGCACAGTCAGTCACCACAGTCAGAGGAATAAACCCAGATTCAGGCTTAAACAATTATTCAATGGAAATTTTAAGGTAGCAGGCAGACAACTTTATGCCTTTAATAATGGGTATATTTACCAGCTACGGGGACAAATGATATTAAAAATCTCTCCATATCAATGGTATATTAAAAAACATGACTAGACCACACTTCCGATGGTTTTGCCCATTCTGGCGCGGTCCATCATCCAGAATACCGCCCGCGTGGTTCCTCTTCGGGTGCTCCTGCATAGTGCTAGTGCCACTCTGGAATGAATGCCAAAGAAACTTTGCAGGGGTGAACTAATCACCATTTTTGTTACGTGATCATTTGAACTACTCCCATAATTACATTTGATATTGGAGGAAAACAATTGTTGTATTGAGCTGAAACGTTTCAGAGATCAAAAAGGTAATGTCATTGAAATAAAAAATTATGTGTCGATTTAAAATATTGATGTCGACGCAATTTCATCGTCGACATCAACTACATCGACTAATTGCTGCAACCCTACCATGACTAATATTTCTGCGGCAGTGTTATTAGTACCGTGTTTTGCTATAGTGTGTTATACATTTGAATGGCGTGTGTTGATGATTTATTAATGCATTAGTATAACAATGTCAACAGGTATAGATAAATTGCTTGTCTGTTACCTGCATTATACAGCTATCTGCCCTTGGCTTAGCCTATTACTGCACAGACTAATTGCCACCTGCAGAAATGCTGCATATGTATCACAAAATTCCAAGCGAACTGAAAGATGGGCCATTAACCCTTTAGTCTTTCGTGTTTATTTGGACCTTAATTTGCAGTGGTCGTGACCCTGGAGCTGTTCCTAGGAAGCAGAAAGCTGGTAAACACCCTGGATACAGGCTTTGCATACGCAATTTGCAAACGTCATAAGGGTAAATGCTTACGGCCAACAGTGAGTTTGAGGTTTTATGTTTTGGGTACATGATGCATGCCCGACGTGCTGTGGCCTCACAGCAGATGAATGCATTGAAGACTGATAAAAGAGGGGATGGAGCTGATTATGCACACAGAGAATTATGGGCATTCCAGAGGAACCAAACAGCTGGTTTCTGAGCTTACTGCTATCAGTGTTTCATCTGATTGCCCTCCACAAACAGGTTAATAAATACTAATAATCTTACCGGTTACAGCCGCACTGAAGTTTAATTACTTTCAGTGGCCTTCATACAGCAAGTTAGAGAACAGAAAAAATTTAAATAAAAAAAACAAAAATAAGAAGGGAAAGGGGGAAGAAGACGCAAAAGGCAGAGACAAATTGGGCACAACGGAAAACGGAGGCATTTCATCCATACTGGGTAGAGACAAAAAGAATGCAGATGAGAGGGTGTACATGTATTACCATCAGCCCCATCTCCGGCATGATGGATGATTCCAGAAGGAGAGGAGGAGAGGGGGAACACTTGACAATTGGCTTGGATATATTTTCCTCACAATAAACTGGAGTCAAGTAGCTGAGCGTGTCGCCTCCTATCAGGAGTAAATAAAGTGTGCATGAGGGCCCATTGAATGCCTCGCAGACGCAGCCACGGTGGCTGCAAGAAGACCGAGCGCTTCCTAGGTCAATGAGCAGCAATGACAACAGCAGTGATATTGATCACCACAGCCTCTCAGGAGCAGATTCCATTCACCTTCAGATCAAATGCGGTCGTTCGTGTATGTTTATGTAATGAAATAGGGTCGTGTGATCCCGGCAGTACATAAAAACAAAATCATATGTTATATGACAAGGCTGCCTTTTACTTTTGCATGGGTACAATTTAAATGTTACCGACAATTTCAATAAAATGTTTTTTTTCTGATCTGTTGTCCTTAAAGGGAATAAATGAATCTTTGATGTTGCTTTCTAAGTGGGGACTGGCTCTGCTCCAGCGTTCCCTTCTTCGCTCTGCATTCCTGCAGCTTCAGTAGGACCAGTTCCCCTCGCACTCCTTCATATTTCCAATCCCATTTTCCTCCCCCTCTTTCTCTCGGTTCTCCCCCAGGTCAGAGGAATCCAATGGGTCTGGACAGTGTTTCATTTTTTACAGACCCTTTGCTTGATAGCTTAATGACCCCATGCAGAAAAGACTCATGGGAAGGCTGGGGCGAAAGCTAGCAGAAACATACAACTTACTCCATAGAATGTTCTGCTCCGTAGATGAGTCACAGTTACTTGAGTTGTGTTACAAAATAGAAATTTGATATTTAGACAGCATGACATATACCTCCAGACAACCTATTTTATCTATATTCATGTTCAACATATATTAAATATATACTCTGAAACAAGCTTTTAGTGGTCAAGACCATCAGCACAAAAACAATATTCTATAAGTAGCCATATTGGTTGCTCATTTCATTAACAGCGTGTTCACATATACGCAATAAACAGGTATTCCGGCAGAAATGTACATACTAATATTCCTGTAATCTGCTAGGTAGCAAAATATTTTATTAAGGTTTATGCGAAATGTCTTTCCGGGCAACCAATGTACATATTTCATGTGATTTTAAGAATAAGTATACTTACTACTCAGGTACTCCGGGTCGTATTAGTGCAGATGTAAAGAGGCGAGGTGTTTCCTTGGAAATAACATTTCTTGCAGCAACTTAATGATCAGGTGTGGCCCCAGAATTACAGAGCAGTATGCAACATATCTGACAGCATTTTAGGAGAAAGAGTATGTCTGGGAGATTAGAGTATTCTGATATTCTTGCGATACATGTGAAACGTGAAATTATCTTTCTGTTCCTGCTTCACTGTGACGGAGATGAAGGAAATGTGCATCAGAGGACACCCTACCCCTCACATGACTGAATATCGAATATCCCTTTTGGCTTACATTTTATTGTGCCCAATTCTAGAAAACTGTAATGTAAAGCCAGGAAAAACAAGTGATTCCACACAATTTAAGATTAAATTACTTTAGCACTACTTGGCTCTGTACAGATGGTGTTTCGACCCACACGGTACTTCTCCTTTTGTAAATCATGCCCACAAAACACCAGTGTTGCCTCTCGAAATCAATTTTGACGCACATTAAAACCCCTTAGTTTTGAAGAGGGTGGGGAAGCACAGCTGGAGAACCCACTGACCTTCAAGGCTTTTTGAAGCAACATTATGCTTTTATGACCCCTGTGCTGCCTTCCTTTAATGTATGGCTTACAGCCTTGCAGCTGTGTGCCCTTTAACGGCGTCTGTTAGCTTGATTGGGAACCCAGCCTCACATATTGCACAGCACACGGCTCGGATTGGACGCGCAAAGAGTGTAGCAGAGTGTAGCCGTGATGAAGACAGAGAGGATTATGGGAACAGTGTTTTGTGGCACAGGTGTGGTTAGTGTTAACCTCAGGTGTTACCCGTGTCATCTCGCTGTGCGGCTTTAATACAAATGCGTGGTTTAAAGGCTTCGGGGGATAATTGCATGTCAGCTGACACAGATGGTCCCGGTCGCACCGATAACTAAAACAAGGTTCTAGCGCAGATCAGGACATAGCTAACTTGCCTCTTTTCCAGAATATGTTATACTATCCCCTAGCAGTATAGCAACGATTTGATGTTTTTTTTTGCATTTATTCACTACCCTATTTTTAGATAATATTGGAAGAAGGGTTAATACTCTTATGTGGCCATAAACAGATTATCAAGGGCCGGAAATGGTTGGACTCATCTCGATATCTTACAGCCCCAGCTTACAGTCTCCGATTGTGAAAACATGCCTGGAATGTTACAGTTTACATTCTTGTAACACAAATTCATCACATTTTTTTTTGTTCTGTGGCACAAGGAAAGGTGTTTGGAAGGAGCTTGACGGAATGCTACAGTCAGTGTAGCTTAAAATCCTACATGGAGATATTGTTCTGCAAAGTGTTGCCTGTTCCCATTGCTGAAACTAAAGATAATGTCCCAGTCCCATCTTTACGATGACTAGGCACATTAAGGATGGTTCATCACCATTCTCGGGACACCTTGGTCAGATCAGAACTCCAAACAGTTGATGTTTCATGCCATAAAATAAAACCAGAACACTATATGGACCAAGCTCGGAGGTGCCTTGTTTATTTTCAGCAGAAGAAGGAAGCAGCATGTCCACCATATCCATGCATGTAAGTCCCTCATACCCTCTGACCTGAAACCCTCCTTGCCAGCACCCCCGCACCTTCGCCATCCACCTCCCCCTCCAAAGCACAGTACATGCTCCAAGGCATCTACCTTCAAACATTTATACTCTGATCGGCTCTGGAAGAGAATAAGACTGGAATGATATTGCAGAAAGGGTTGATAGGCGCTGTGTAAACCCTTGGAGAATAAGTCGCTACATTTTCACCCCTGCTCTTCTTCTTGGGCTTCTGTGTGAAAAGCCACTGTATAGGCTCAGGACACAGGACAGTTACCGAATAACCTCATCATATGACGAAAGAGCCCTCTCTTCATTCTCCGCAGAGTAACTTTCACTGACTTAAGGTCTTCTTTCCCTTGCTCACCTAATACTCTTCTTGCAAGAACATTCAAAATGCACTCATTTCATACAGCTGTAAAAGTTAGTACAGCAGGTCAGATTAATTACTATCCTGAAGTAACCTTGCTCACCTGTGATACCTACTACTTGTCCCTTGTTGATAGGAGAACAGAACAAAATGGGCCTAGCTATGAAAGGCCCAGAAGTCATCTTATGTAAGGCTTCTTTACAAGTCAGTGTGGGTCATCTGCTTATGGAAGAGATGTGTGAGCCAGAACCATACATGAATGCCCCCTTTCGCCCGAACCTTATCCTATTAAAAGGTACATAAGCTTGTCTCCCGCGTTGGCAGATCACCTTTTCAAAAGTGCCTTTGTTCTTAAAGCCTCAGCAGCTGGGAACAATTAGCCAGCAGGCCGCCACAGGAGCTGCCAGTGCATTACGGAGCCCAGCCAGGCATGGGAGCTGGAATTTGAGCATTAGTTGCCATAAATTACTCTGTCTCAGCATTTCTGACCTTCCCCCTCAGGACTCTACTCCACTTTTTTCTAGTACACAGGCACTTGCCTTGAGTTGACTGTCAATGACAGGAATCGAGGTATTGATTTTATGTACACCCCCCCCCCCCCCTGCCCAACCTACTGGAAACACTAAAGTATATTTTTAAAACTGGGAACTAACAATCCCTTGCATCTTAATGATGCAGCACCCAACTTCTTTAGGTCAAAATAAACTGTGTGGCAACAACTCCAGGATACCTAGGAAGGACTGGATACAGGAGTGAATAGTTTGGTTTCCCAAAAACATCTACAGTGCAGACCAGTGTATCAAACATATTGATTTTTATTATGTATCAAGTTACTTATAAGACTGCAAAAGAAAAACAATTTGTCATTTGTTTTGGCTACAAGGCTGCAACATGCATATGATTGGACTGCGGAGAATGTAGATTTTAAAAACTACCTTTCCCAGAATACCTCTCACATTACAAGCTGTCGTTGGCCTAGTAAAAATTAATGGCACTCCGCTTCACATCACTTATCATCAAGCCTTCTGCTTGGAATTGATGAGTATGTAATGTATTAACAGACATGAACTACAGAGATTAAGGACAAGACAGGGACTTCATGTTCAGCAGCGTACAAATACACCCACTTTGATCAGCAACATGGATAAGATATGGCTGAATACATTTTAATGAAGATGTTGTTCCCTTCTTTTCTGACGGGCTCTAACCCTAGACTGCAACTCGTAACAATGTGCTAAAGATTTCATGGTAAAGTCATGGTAAAGGAGCATTTTTAAATCAGGTACCACCCAGCGAGAGGCAACACCCCTTTTTTGCATAGGTACAACAGGGCTGTAGTACTCAAGTCCGGTCACAAGATGTTTTTTTATGGTCTTGGACTTGCTGGTATTTGCACTCTGACTTATCTCGGTCTTGGCCATTGGACTTGCCGAGTGGTCATCAATCGTACGCCTGCCAAAAGTCATCCCCGCAATGTGTCCAAACTACAGTGTTGGTACCCTGAACTTGCTTTTTGATTATAACAAATAATAGTACAAAATGATCACATTAAAACAGAAGATATACTGTGTCTCTAGCATCACACAAAAAAATAAGTGGTCCAGGAGAACCTCTTTGGACTCGTCTTGACTGGTCCTGCTCTTGGACTCAACCAAAGTGGTCTTGGCTACAGCTCTGAGGCACAACAGAAGACTCCACGAGCTGGAGACATTCACATATGCTTACTGTACCAAAAGGGCCTTGTGTATTACATAATTTGTATTGTAATCACCAATAAAGCTAATTATTATTGTAAAAATTTGACAACTTTACACTTTAAGGTCTGCATCTGTATGAATTTCTTATGTAAGTTCTTTCTTATAATGACTAATGTAAGTAAAGCCCATATGGTAGTTACTTTCAAGGTCATATTAGACTTGGCAAAAATATAAACTAATATTTAGTTTCTTTTGGCAAAAAAGGCTTAAAAGGGCATATACAATGTGATCATACAGTACTTCTACTAATTACTAATTAAAATATAAATTTGTGACAAAAGACATTTATGAATAATTCATCATGGCCTGTTCAATTCAGAGCAAATTAAAACAAAATTAAAATTGAATTAAATTTAAATAAATCGTACAAGTGATATGAAGTTAATATCATAGCTATAAGGATGAAATAAGTACATGAGAGCAATAGCGACAGTTTGTGGGTGGTGATGGTTTTCATCAGGTGATACCACTCTATGGTGCTTTTTGTTGCAGGATGTTCTATCTGACAGTAAGTAAAACCAGCATAATCAAGGTTTTTCTTTGTAATAATCTGATTGCTGGTTATTAGGGACCTTGGCTGCAGGTATTGTTATGCTCCATGGTACTGCAGTCTGCGCCTACTGGTGCAGCATGCACTGCGCCCAACTGTGCATCAGCTCAACATTCATTACACTGCAAATAAATAGGGAGCCAGGTGTGCCAGGGAGAATGGAGCTGGAGGGGGTGTCGCAGTGTTGTGATTCGGGATTTATCATTGTATCCCGCAGCAGAGAGCAGGCGAGAGAAGGGGGGAAGTGTGAAGGGTTAAATGTTACTGATGCACCAGGGGCAGACAAAAGCCACATTGTGCCGCGCAGAAGTCTCTCGAACGACAGGAGGGCCAGAAAAAAGGGGGAAGAAAGGGGGAAGAAAGCCGCCACTCGCCAGCCCCCGGGCCCCATTGTGCGGCCAAGGGCCATGCGGCAGCGTGTGACAGATGTCCCGGCCCATTGTCCCCCCATCAGCCTCCTCTGTGCCTCCTGCCCCCGCCTGGCATTCCATGACAGCCACCTCGCCCCTCCCAGAGACGCCTTTCTCTCCCGCCGCGTTCCCAGCGGTGCGACAGAGCGCGGGCGCCGCACAGCTCGGCGAGCGGGGGGGGGGGGGGGGGGTTCTCTTTTTGGGGCCCGGGGCGCACAGTGGGGGGGGGGGGGGGGCGTTCCGGGGTGCAACTGTGGTGCCCGCGCCGCCCGCCCCGCGCCCGGGGGGGGGGGGTTGTTT
>JAODKM010000081.1:355064-385570 GCA_026780845.1 Petrocephalus sullivani
ATACTCTAACTACCCGCTGTGTAAAGAAGTGCTTCCTTAAATCCAGTTTAAAATGTTCTCCCGCTAATTTCCACCTAAAATGGAGATATGGAGTCTACCAAATCTTGATTAATGGTAGTGTTACCCAAAGTAGTCATCGCAGTGGAATTTGTGTATTCTTATTGACAGGCCACGCTACAGATGACTGCTAACTATGAAATGAAAGTTGATGATAATGTTGGGAATACAGCTGTAGAGTAAGCAGAATGTTCTTTGCCAACTTGATTCCTGCTGACGTCAAACGAGACAAGTTGCTTGGCAGAAAATATGAATATAAATCAGGTGCCTTGAAAGTGCCTTTGAAGCGATTGTCAGTGTCTTCGGTGGGTCCTTTAATGTACGAGCGCTTACCGACTTGTGCTGATCACAGCCCTAAACCTCAGACAATTACTGTGACTTCATTGCCTTGTTTTTACTTATCATGAATCATGCATCTCCTCTTGCCAGGCGTTTTTGACAGTGGTCCTTCCCACCTCCCGCCCCCTCCTCCAGCATTTTTGGATGAAAGTCCACAGATGCACCTGGTTACCCTGCACGGTGTCTTTCTGGCAGCAACTGCAGCATTGTAATAGTGGCGGGGTACAGGGGAAGGACAGCGAAGAGTTGCTGTGCTTGTCGTACATTCAGGAAAAGAACAACATCTGGCCAGGTGCTTCAGAGTCAGCTGTACCAACTCTAGTTGGTCCTCTTGCTGAGCTATTAGATCCCATTGCCTATGTTTGGGAAGAACGAGGGAATAGAAGAATGGACCAGGCTTAAAGAGGAGAACCGAAAGGTGTTAGTTATTGGGAGTTATTTGGAGCTGCCGAACCTACAGATGCGTAAGGTCACTTTTTCACGATTGAAAACTTCAGTGATCAAATGCTGATTAGTACTGATTGTACTATGTATAACCATAACATTAACCTGGTGTTATTTGACAGTTGATTCTTTTTTCGACATGAAGTGGAGATGTTGACAGTTTGAGTCATCTGAAACTTAAAACATTTCCCAAAGTTTGCCCAAAACCTTTATTTCTTTAGGAAATATATGCATGGCTTCTAGGTTTTTAAAGGGAGATGTGTAGATATTTACTATTGTTTTTGACTATTTGATTCAGTATGTTCTATGTGAGATGCAGACATTAAAACATTGGTGCATAAAGGCTGTATATGTATAATGGGGCATGTAGCTATACCCGAGTCCATTGTACAAGTGGTAAAAACTGTGCACATCACGTTTCCAAAAAATACCCTCTTTAAGTGTTCCAAAACTGGAAATTTAGGCTTATGGATCTGTCCAGAATGAAATAAACAAGGTACTAGTGAGCCAGTTCAGTGAAATACCACTCAGTACCTCATTGCATTTAAAGTTGATTTATATTTAAAGGAAATTTTTAATTGATCGCATGCATATGCCTAAGTAAATGTCAAGTTTGGGCTGTTTCTTCTGAATTTATTCCAAATAGTTGACAAATATTTCAGGTCAAATTAAGCTGCTCCGATTTCACACTGACAAATGAATAAAGCTGGACAAACACGGATGCTGAAAAATAATAAAAAGTAATATGTAAATTGTAGTCCTTCATACCTTCAAAGCTTGATCTGAGACTGCTACTATACTTAGTTGGAAACGAGGAGGAAGAGATATTAATTAACTGATTAAAAAGTCTAATTATCACAGTATTTCAGCAAATATTATTTTGTAAAGATGCTGAGAACTTCCACATAATGCTCAGTGAATTTCACAGTGAAGGACAGTACAAGTTACTCCACTCCAGCTGTGGAAAGTGGAAAACCCAATTTTTAATTAATGTGCTTTGAATAATTGTATTTCCTGTTAATAATAAAAAAAAAATGGCAGAATCGGCAGTCACTCCATCTATCTGAAAATACTCCCTGCATCACTAGATCGATCAGGTATATCACATTGAACTGGATCATACCAGACTCCATAAACATCTAAGATCTCTCCTGCTGGAAGAGGGCACAGTTACATCCACTCATCACACACCACACCATTATAGTTATTAGTGAGTTCTTTGGAGGCCTGGTGAGATGGAGTAGTCACTTTCCTTTCAAAGCCCTTGATCTCATTCGCTCCACTTTTCAGAGCACACCGATGCAGGCAGTAAGCCCCACTGGCAGGGAGCTGCTGACTCAGCCCTCACTGCTGCATTTCATTTAACAGCTGCAGTGCTTAGTGTTGTCCTTCCCGTTGTAACTGCACTCTTTCTTCAACATAAACACCTACCGTGTATGAAGAATAACTAGAAATTCAACAAGAAGTAGAACTGTGGCAGATAACACACACCTAAGTAGGTGGGCACCGGGGTTTGATTAGAACACAATACATTTTGTGGTATCATGACAGTAAGCCCATAAATTGTTCTAGTGACTTTGACAAAGTCCAGGCCATAAACAGCTTTAGTTACTATGATCATCCCAAACCTGCGCACTTGCTCAATACCTTTGGCTCATCTGCTCCTAACAAAGAAAAAAGCTTTTTAGTTAAAGCCAAATTAGTTATGTTAGTTCCATAGGGGCATACAGTGATGATTATATTAGGAATTATAGCAGTAACATTGTCTTCATCACCGCTCTTCCTGATCAAGGTTGCCATTGTAACACATTACTATAGCTGTTAGCTATGGTAAAAAAATCAGACATATTACAGATATTACCTTTCTGATCGTATTTTTGACTGGGGGAAGCCATATCGTTGGCCTAGAAACCGCTGTGATTTAAATTTTCAAAGGGAAGACAGTGAAAATAATAATTCAGATATTGTGTTCATTCCTGTGTTCACCCATCTTACAACCATGCTTTCCAGTGAAGGTCACAGAGGGGCACCTGGAGCCTATCCCACATAGCATCGGACATAAGACAGGGGTACAAAAAGGATATGCAAAGTGTACACATACAGAAGAGAAGCAGGGTACAGACTGCCAACCCAGGACATCAGATTCCTGAGACTTAAATGAAAAAAGCAATACAATGCATAATAACTGGAAGGCTGCTTTATTGTTAAGAAAAAAGTTCGTGCTCAAATGAAGACAATCGTTCCTAAGTTCTTACTTAGAGTCCAAGTGGTTGTGCAACACACTGTCTCCTCTCCTAAGTCATTATAGAGGCAAATGATAACAACCAATAAGCACTTTTTATTTTCAGCGAAAAAATAGCATTTCAATCATGCTACAAAAATAAAATAGTTACAGAATAAATATCAATAGAAAAATAAAGAAACAGATGTCAAAAATGAACAGAAGCCCGAAACAGGTTCAAATGGCAAGCTCCTTCTACAGCGGCCCAGTGACAAAACTGACTAAACAATATCTGAATGTTTTAAACGTCCCATGTTGTAAATAACACTGTCATACTGTTAGCAGTCTCATATCGTTATTTGTTGTTTTTCAGACCACGTAATTTTGTTATTGTTAGATGTTCCCCTTTATGTTCCGTCACACTAGCTCCCAAGGCTTAAAGATTTTGGTGTAGCATCAGATTTTTTATTTTTTTTTACCAAAAACAGCAGAAAAAAGGCACATGCTGTCAAGAGAAATTGCGCTTGAAACGAACTGGACTAAATATAAAAAGTAAATATGAATGAAACACATAAATATCAAAATTCAATGGCACTGGTGTGCTTCGAGGGAGCCGTCGGAAGTACGGACAAGGTCATCACAAAACTCTGCCATGCCGCGTGAATGAGAGCCTGGATGCACGTGTGATCTGCTCGCGGGCGAGGGGAGGCTTTCGGGCCAGGAAACGCATCATATGTGTGGGTTTGGACGCATGTATGTGTAGGTGAGGGGTGGATGGGCAGGACAATTTTAGAGATGTACAAAAAGGTGTGCTGGCAGCTCAGTCCTCTCACCATCACAGGCTACACAACTGTAATCAAGCAGCTTGCACAATACTGCGTATTGCCAAGTGGCAGACCCAGGATTTTTGGGTCATCCACATATTGTGAGCAACTACTGTCAGAAGTACTGCAGGGACGAGCAGGGAAAAGGAGTAAGGAGAGTGACGGGCCATATAATGTTGTTATATATATATACACATATATATATATATACATACATATATATATATGTATATATGTGTGTGAGGTGTGTGTATACATATATATGTATATATAATATGTATGTGTATGTTTGTGTATGTGTATATTAGATAGATATACTTTTTTGCTTTTAATAGTTTTTTATTGATTCCCCGCTATACTGTGAAAAGTGTCTCAAAAAACCTATATAATCTAACGAATGTGTCACAGTCTAACAAACGTGACAGGGCATCAGCTGGAAGCCATTCTATTGTTATTAATATTTGTTATTAGATTAATAGTAGTAGTTGTATTTTAAATTTTTGTATTTACAAAAGACTATGCATGCCGTTAAAATAAAATTATATATTACATTATTTATAATCTCTTAAAAAGTTCATCCTTAACTTTTCAGCATTTTGTGCCGTTTACAACATAGCCTGTTCTGTACATATTTTTAATTAATGTGATTACTTTTGTTTTATACATTATATCCTAGATGGGTACAGAAAAAATGGATGCCATTATTTGTTTTTATGGTTTTCAATCAGAGTTTATTTGGTTCAAGTCGACACCCACACTGATTTGGAGACCTCATGCAGCAACTGGACCAAAAAACTCGAAAGGGGAGGGGGATTCATAGACAGGAAGTGACATCACTGCACAACAGGAAGTGCAAAAGCTCTGGTGTGGTGTGTCTCGGCTCACAGTAAGATGCGTCCAGTGCTCTGTTTGCTATTTGGCATTTGTTTGGGATTTGTTTCCTCTAGAGAAATATGGCTGTCCGGCATTCATAACACTAATTCAGAGCTGATAGACCCCAGGGGTTTCTGTTTAAACCCCAACCATACACATTTTGTGTGTGTACAATTCATACGACCACGTTTAAGCCATTTCCTGTGATGTCTCGTCATAGTACTCACTCCAATCTCCATATCTATGCTAAAAATGAGTGTATGCAGAGGGGAATAATATCACTATTGTTTTGCTTCGGACAAACTCTCTACAGAAAAATACCAAACAGGTCACCCAGCAGCATGCCCCATCTGAGGGGCTCAGCCATGATCTTTTGCATGAACTAGCCAACATTACACATCATGGAAACTAAAATTGAAAGGCTTTTCTTTGTTATAGTTAGGTTTCATATTTGCTTGTTCTTAGCTCATAAAAATACTTCTACAAGTTCTCCTGAGAAAGGGGAGGGGGGGTAAAGTCTACATGCATAGCATTCAGTCTTGTCATTCGACAATGAAAACAGTTCTCTACTCCTGTTCCTTACAGCATATCCCTGTAATATTCAGGGTTTCTCAGTCAAACTATGGCAGGTCTTGTACAAAAAGGCAGGACACCTTGGTCTCCCCTTCTACATCAGCAGCAACTCACCACTCACCCTCTCTCCTGAGCATTCCTATCATTTAATGCATAATTCTTGTGGTCTTCAATGATTTAAGTTAAAACGTAATATGAACTAAATCCAATATTTAAATAAAAGTACAGACAAATTTGCCACGATGATATGGCAAAAAAGGCAACACAAAAAACAGTATTTAAAGGAAAAAAAAACAATGAAAAAAAATTATCAACAGTTGTTAGATCCAGTTGATTTAAAAAGTATACAGATCTCAAGGCTTTCACTTTGATATACTCTCTCTCTCAATACAAAGCCTTGGAGGGAATCAAAATAAATGTAAACCAGTGCACTATACCCCTAACCCCACGACTTCAGCTCTAACCATCACCTTGACGTTCTATGGTATCTTCATACTGCAAAAAAAGGACAGGAATTGCTGGCCAGTAAATTATATTGCTGTATATAAAGGAAGAGGTTGTATACCCAAGATTCACCTTACAATTTCAGTTATTCCATCAGTGCTTTCCTCCTCATGTTCTCTACATATAAATGATCACTACAACCAATCCATCATTCATAATAACCCAGATCAGCAAAATTCATCCTTTTAATATGCCAGATGTGTTGTTGGAATATCAACTGCTGAGGTTTCAGTGAAAAGCTCGTCAGTTGATAAGAAACACTCATAAAGGGTAGGATTTTGGATTATCTACTTGGTATAGCGTATCATTATTAGAGTACCATTAATTAATTTCTTCATTTTAGTTTTTCCAGTGGACAGCCTCAAACTTACAGTCAAGCCACTGTTGTGTCTTGTGGACTATGATTATTCATGCAAGATTCCTGATCAAAACATGCCATCATGCAAGTCATTTCTATGCATTGAACGAGAACAATTATTTACTTATTTGGAAATCTGTCTGAGCAAGTCCCCTTCAGCCCAAGTCAAAACCTTGATTAATTCCCCCTTCCCAATCGGTGTGAAAGCCCATGTAGAAAACTTCTTTTGTAATGCAGGTATAACAAAGATAAAATGAGAAGACTTTAAGTGACACGGGCTAATGTTGAATGATTTTTTTTCCTCTTTTTTTCCCATTTTATACTGCTCAAATAATGTTAAGATGCAGGTATATTCAGCATGATCAAACAGAAAAACCTATAGTTTTTTTTTCATTCTCTCATATTCCTATTTTAAGTTTGCTTTTATTTGCTCTTGTTGTATTCTGTCATTTCGATGTTTTCATTAGAGGAAACGACAGAGGAAACCCTCCCGAATGCTGCAGAAAGTCACAGCAGGTGCACTTCTTTGAGAAAACTCTACAGAGGCACTGCTTGTGCCCAGGTCCTGGAGATCTCATCTTGCACATCCATCCTTCTCCAAGCACATTTCTGTCTTGTTGCAGACAGTCTCCCTGGAGACACGGTCCACCTTTCACCAGTGCAGAACTCCTTCCTTATTTGTTCAGATCTTTTTTTTTCCAAATTTAGCAGTCTTGATGCGACAGTCACACAGTAAGCTGATTACAGTATGTTTGGTTTAAGTGTCTTCAAAGCTGTAAGAAACCGAGCTGCTGCTTCTGCATTGATACTTTTCAGAAGTCTGTAAACAATTCTTTTTATGTTTTTTTTTTCTCTTTTTTTTTAATTGCAAATGAAATCATCTGTACATTTATTTAGTGTGGATTCAGGGATTCCTTTCATTTTGCTTGAATTTGCTATCGTTATTGTTAATGAATTTTAACACTTGGATTCCCTGATGTCTTTTTGGTTTCTTCCCTTTTCTTTCCTGCCCCTCCCATCATTCTCCTCCTGTTTCTCCTTGTCAGGTTTCGTTACACTGTCATATGAGGGGAGAGAGGCGGTGGAAGGGGTCCCCCCCAATTTTTCCTGATTGGTCCCTCCATTCTCTAGTTTGTTGTTGCCCACCCTCTGCTTGGGGACGAAGCCCCTCCTAGCCAGGTGGGCACGGTAAGCACGCTGGATAACGATGGCCGACACCTCCTCCTGCTTGCGTCGGAGAGTGGTGGTGATGGGCTCGTAAGACACCTTGGAGGGGTTGGCGGCCACAAAGCGCTCCTCCATCTGCTGCCGGAGCATGTCCAGCTCGCCGCTGTCGCCCAGCACACGCTTGGTGAAGGCAAACAGGATGTCCAGGCAGTGGATGCGATCCCCGCTCACCATGGGCATGTCCATGGCGATCAGCTCAATGGTGTTGGGCTTAGGCACCCGCAGCGGGTGCTCCAGCGCATCCGCAAAGTCTGGCAGCTTCTCGTAGGTGATGAACTGCGATGCGTCCGGGTCAAACTTCTCCCAAATCTCATAGAAGGTTTCGAAATCATCTTCACTCAGTGGATCTGCACTCTCTTCAGTGGCCACGCTGAAGTTCTCGAGGATGATGGCGATATACATGTTGACCACAATGAGGAAGGAGATGATGATGTACATGACAAAGAAGAAGATGCCGACAGAAGGGTTGCCGCAGTCGCCCTTCACTGAAGTGCCTGGGTTCTCCTTGTCTGGGCTGCAATCAGGTGGGTAGTTAAGGATAGGCAGCAGCAGGCCATCCCAGCCCGCTGAGGTTGTGATCATGAACAGACAGATCATGCTGTTGCCAAACGTCTCGAAGTTGTACATGTCGTCGATCCCTGCCCCTCTCTTGACATAGGCGAAGTTGGACATGCCAAAGATCGAGAAAATGAACATGACCAGAAAAAGAAGCAGACCAATGTTGAACAAGGCAGGTAGTGACATCATCAGTGCAAACAGTAATGTCCGGATTCCCTTGGCCCCCTTGATCAACCGCAGAATGCGACCGATTCGGGCCAGACGGATCACCCTGAAGAGAGTTGGTGAAACAAAGTATTTCTCAATCAGGTCCGCCAGGAACATACCTATATTTTGGAGAAGAAGACATAGAGAAGAAGTTTAAAAAAAAAAAGCGTGATTGGAATATTTTGTTGTGTCGTTAAGAAACCAATAAAGCATTTTAAATCTTTAATTATGATATAATTCTAATATCAATTTTAATTTTAATTAATGTCAAATTTTAACAGCAACATTTTATATGAAGTTTTAAGTAAATATATGTAATTGAAATACTGAAAACTGTAGACTAAGCTGGGTAAATTAGAATATATATATACTGACACCACAACAATCCCTCCATCAAAACCCAGTCCTTCACTTCACTCACCCACAATTGAGAGGATGACCACAACCACATCAAAGATATTCCAGCCAATAGTGAAGTAGTAATGTCGCAAGGCAAAGAGCTTCAGCACAAATTCACTGGTGAAAGCAACAATGAAAATGAAGTTGATCCAGTAAAGAATGTTCTCCATTTCTTCTGTCTGGTCATCAGTTTCCACCATCATAGTAACCATGTTGAGGCAGATCAGGATCATGATGGAGATGTCAAAAACCTGCTGCGTCACAAAGTCAAATACCATCCCTTGAATTTTGTTCTGAAAGTGTAAGAGTTTCAGAAGGTCAGTGTCTTAAGATGTACTGTTCTACAGGACACACAAATGTTGAAGAAGAAATTACGACACATGATACTTTTACATGTAAATAGTAACACATTCTTAAAAGGCATCCATAAACGCATATTGGGATGCCTGCCTTTACACACACATGAAATTTAATGACGTCCCAGTCTTAATACATAGGCTTTAATATGGAGTTGGCCCACCCTGTGCAACTACAACAGCTTCAACTCTTCTGGGAAGGCTTTCCACAAGGTTTGGGAGTGTGTTTATGGGAATTTTTGACTATTCTTCCGGGAGAGCATTTGTGAAGTCAGGCACTAATGTTGTAATTCATCCTAAAGGTGTTCTATCAGGTTGAGTTCAGGGCTCTGTGCAGGCCAGTCAAGTTCCTCCACACCAAACTGACTCATCCATGCCTTTATAGACCTTGCTTTGTGCATTGGTGCATAGTCATGTTGGAACAGGAAGGGGCCATTCCCAAACTGTTCCCACAAAGTTGGAAGCATGAAATTGTCCAAAATTGCTTTGTATGCTGAAGCATTAATAGTTCCTTTAACTGGGGCCAAGCCCAACCCTTGAAAGGCAATCCCACACCATAATCCTCCAAACTTTATACTTGGCACAATGCAGTCAGGCAAGTACCATTCTCCTGGCAACCGCCAAACCCAGACTCGCCCAATCGGATTGCCAGACGGAGAAGCGTGATTCGTCATTCCAGAGGACACGTCTCCACTGCTCTAGAGTCCAGTGGTGGTGTGCTTTACACCACTGCATCCGACGCTTTGCATTGTACTTGGTGATGTAAGGCTTGGATGCAGCTGCTCAGCCATAGAAACCCATTCCATGAAGCTCTCTGCTTCTTGAGCCAATCTGAAGGCCACATAAATTTTGGAGGCTTCGTGGCTGGGCTTCTATTGTTCCCAATTGCTTCCACTTTGTTATAATACCACTAACAGTTGACCGTGGAATATTTAGTAGCGAGGAAATTTCACGAATGGACTTATTGCACAGGTGGCATCCTATCACGGTACCACCACTGAATTCACTGAGCTCCAGAGCGACACATTCATGTTTGTAGAAGCAGTCTGCACGCCTAAGTGCTTGATTTTATACACCTGTGGCCACAGAACACCTGAATTCAATGATTTGCAGGGGTGTCCCAATACTTTTGGCAATAGAGTGCTTACGGTGTAAGAGCTACGGAATAGGATCACAGATCAATTAATGAAACGGAGAAAGGAGAATAACAAACACATACCGATGGCCTTGGGATGGGCTTCTGTGGTTTCTTGGAGCCCAGTTTTTTCATAGCATTGTAATATTTTTTCTGTTCCTCTGTCATGAAGATGTCCTGACCTCCAAAGTATAGGGAGAAACAGAAAGTAGGTTACAACCTGGGAAAAGTTATACAGCACACTACTGTGTCCTCAGCCCAGCACATATCTGTGATATATCATAGCATAATCAGTGACTTTAATGCCACAAATTATGTCTTAAGCCTAAATGTGTATTTTTTTTGTCTCAGAAGTTCAATGGGTAATTAGTACACCGAACAGTACAGAATGCTGCATGCTTTTTTAAGAGAAGAGATATCTGCAGACACTGAAATCAGATCAGTTCTCCTTTTCTTTATTGAATTTTATGGGTATAATGCATAGAGAAGAAAGAACATTGAGGTCTTATCTTTTTCTTCTGCTGGTTGAAGTTGTCAATGATTACACCAATGAAGAGGTTGAGGGTGAAGAATGAGCCGAAGATGATGAATATAACAAAATATATATACATATAGATATTGTCCTCATAGATTGGTTGATCTTCCACCTGCAGACCAACAGACAACCAAGAGCAGACTAAAACCATCATATCAGGAATGCCGGGGTGAGAAGATACAGCCTTAAGACATTTCTAGTTCTATAGATTAATGCCGTGTGTCTTCCCAGGGCACAAACATGTAACATAGCATATAGCCATTAAAATCCTTCACCTTTCTGGAGTCCACAGCTGCGTACATGATATCCATCCAGCCTTTAAATGTGGCCTATTGGAAAAAGAAAAAAAAATACAAAGGGTATTGGACCACAGGGTTATATAATTTAAAACCCGAAACCCCATCAAGTAAAGTCATTGGGCAACCAATGAAATATACTTGGTTTCTGCTGGTAATATCTGCAAGACTGGAGGATTTACTCTTGGCTTGATTCCTATTTAGACTGCCTGTGTCTTGAAGCTCAAAAAGACATGGAATGTGTCTCACTGCTGATTACGGTCAGGGTGCTGAGTCTCACCAACAATGATGCTGAAATACGGTTTAGGTCTCTTCAGCTGATGCATTTACTAGACTGATATCACAGTAAATTTGTACTGGAAACCAACACAATATATATGTCCTTCAAATACAAGTGGATTCAGAGAGGAGGAGAAGGAAAGTGAGTATGAAGAATGGAGTATTGGAAAACAGGAATGGTGTTGCGGAGTGTGATACTCACCACTTGTAGTAAAGCCAGGTATCCAGCACCTACGTTGTCAAAGTTGATCTTGACATTCTTCCATCTAACCTCAGTATAGTTAGAATTGATGTACTGGAAGCACTGTGTCTTGTTATTAACAACGCTGGGGTCAAAGTACTCCTCTGCCGTCTCATTAAAGCAGTAGTAATATTTCCCAGCAAACAGGTTGACACCCATGATACTGAAAATCAGCCAAAAGATGAGGCAAACCAGCAACACATTCATAATGGAAGGGATGGCGCCCACCAAGGCGTTGACCACCACCTAGACCGGGAAAGACAAGGCACCACAGTGTGAGAACAACAGATAACTGGTGCACAGGTGACGTGCCAGGTCATCCACTGGCTGGCCGGAGCAGCTGCATGCCTGTGTGGCATTTCTCTGTAACTCAAACATTACTGTGTTCCCTAGTTTCTGATACTAATCTGATATGACAGAAGGGACCAGAGATTTCCAAAATATTGTAATATTTTTGTAAATGCACCATATAAAGCCCTTTGGTTTTAACATGGTTCTTGTATTTTATTAATCACCAGTGGAACAAAACAATGTAATATTAAGAATAATGACCATCTAGCTGATTCTGTTCCACTGTCCTTCCTTTAATCTGCTGGCTGGAGGCTGAAGGCCAAGCTGGCTGTGTGCACTGCAGAGTCTGCAGCCCACACCACATACACCAAGCTGGCTTACAAATAAATTTGAGACCTGGAGCTATTTCGGCAGGTGCAATGATACACATATATCCATCTGGACACTGCCATGCAGGAATGCAGCTTGTACTCTTTGCCATTTGCCACCCACTATCACGCATACAGCACAGACCAACCAAATCCCACCCACAGCGTAATGGCCCAAAACATCTCCGCACAGCACAAGGCTTTCATAAATTTCTGAAAATTCTGACCCAACCTGTACTCTCCATAAACACACAGCTACTAGGTCACGCTAGTGCCCCACCTTGCAGATTTCAACGTTTTGTAAACTACCAACACTAGTTTTCCTGAGGCAGGCACTTCCAGGCTATTTAAATATTTTTTTAAAAATTTAGTCGTACTTCTTCAGCCCAAGTTCACGTGTTGTTTGTTCCTGGAATAGTAGCTAAAATAAATCAGAATTTACAAATATAGTCACAAAAGCAATCTGCCATTCTAAAAATGGCGAGACACCATCTACTGAATAGGACACTGTTGCTATAGTTTCTTGCATATCAATGATTTCTAGAAATAGGACAGGGGGATCTAAGCAAATTTTTGCTTCTGTTGTACATGGTGTCTCAACTTATCATATCTATTGTGTTATACCACGAATAGGAATACACTTTTATCCAGCCACCTTCCTCAATAGGATCATTAAACGGTTATACGGAGTAAGGTTGGGTCAGAACTTAAAAGTAAATTTCATTGCAAATTCTGCAGAGCATTTCTTTGCTGCCCATTTCATCCGATGTTCCACTTTCTGAATTTAGCTTTTCAAGTGGACCAAGCATTGTGCCAACTTAAATGTTTAACTGCATACTTTTATAATCTTCCCAAAAATGACAGTGCAATGTGCAGCAGTCCAATATTAAAAAAAAAGTGCTCCTAATGTTGACTATGCACTTCATAATTTTAGTGAAATGCAATATTTTAGCATCACAATTGGACACAATTGGAATTTTCTACACCTAGGATGACCCTTAGCCCTCTGTGATTTGACACAGATTTGGGTTCTTAGAGTGGAGTGGATTAACACAGAGTCTGTTACGTTTCTGAATTCGGGCTCTACTGTGTTTCATTTAAATTAATTGCCAACAGTCCTTGCTTTGTGCCTATGAACAAAAGCTAGTCATTTTTGCAGAGGAAATCCCCAGCTCCCACCTTGGTCCTGTTTTTGCCATGAAAACAGCAAGGCCCATGAGCATAATAAGAAGCTTTCCTAAGCCCAGCCTGGAGCTGACTCATAGTCTGCTAGTCCTGCAGCAACAGTATCATTTTCTTGGCTTCCACAATCGAAGCGGCTGAACCGCAAAGTCGCAAATGTAATGCTAATGCCTGCTGAAGCTCTGGACATCGATCCCAACCCATGTCCATGTGTGAAGGCGCAGTGAGAGGGCTTCTCCTGAGCCACAAACACATCCTGCACAAGTGAGTGAGCGGGGGGGAGGGCTGTGCTACTCACAGGCCCGAATATGCTGAACTGGGCAAATACAGGACAAGGGTCAGGTGGGAGAGATTCTGAGGGCCAGGGGATGGGGAAGAGGAGCTCAGAATATAAGACAGGAAAACGATGGCATGACAAGAACCAGAAGCAATTGTGTGAGCACCATCAGCGAAAAGGAACACAAAGTCCTCTGCTTATTCTAGCACACATTGCCAGTGGACAGCAAAGCAGTTTTGATCTTTTCATTCATTCTAAATGATAGGAAGGATCAACAATGAATGTTGCACGTAGAATTTCTGGTATTACTTTTTATTACGTAGTACTATGGCTCTGTTACCTATACTCTGTCATGAGTTAGTACCTTTTTAGTGATGGTGCTCTGTTGCTGCTGGGGGCTCTCTGTACAAAATGCATAAGGGCACGAGGTAAGGTGGGTGGTGGTTAGAGGAGAAGGGGGAGGGGGGCATTTATTAAAAGCCCTTGCAAAGCCAATGTTCAGGCCAATCTTGTACACATTTGCTTTGGTTTTGAGTTATTTTTTGCTTTTGTCTTATTCATTCTTCTGGGGCTAATTTATCAATGATCATTTCCAAAATCGTGATGAGGCAGCTTTACAATGTAACCCTCTATTTCAGATTAAATATGAAGCTTCATGGCTCCTAAATCAGTTTTTAATATCCATTCCATCTTCTTCCCATTTTCATTTTCAGAGTGGGTGATTGAAGTAGCCACTGGTTTCTGTGGTTTCAAAATGCCTCAGCTGCATCATGACTTTGTCCCCGGAGCATGTGCGTGCACGGAAGCATGACCGCTTTAAGGTCGTTTACTTTTCTTTAATCGAAAAGGCCGCCTTTTGTTCTAGCATGCTTAGACTGCTCAGCTGGCATGCAGGGAGATCAGCCGCTCAGCTTCGAATCTTACCCTCATCCCTTCAAAACGTGACAGAGCCCTGAGGGGTCTCAGCGCCCTTAGTGTCCTGAGAGATTTAATAGGCCCTAGATCGGAGTAGCCCAGGGCATTAGCTATAAGGCTCACTATAGACACCTACACAGAAACAGAGAAGCGAGACAGGTTCCAAACTGTTAGAGCTTAACGTCTTGAACTTTTTTCTTTTTCCCAAAAGCTCATCTATCGGAAGGTTAGTTGCACACAAACATGAATACATAATTACGGGCATATTTGTATATGTATACACATAGAGATTCCTTTTGTAATGTGGGTTATAGTAAAGTGCCACAGTATTTTGAAATTAACAGGCCCCATTTCTTAAATTTTTTTTGCTTGTTTTTACATTTTTTGTTTGTTTGTTTTCTTTTTATTTGCCTTGGGTAGGCAAGGATGCTTGAAAACCAGCTTGATGGTGCACCTGTAAAGAGAGTCGTCGTAGTAAGAGAGAGAGAGGCATGAGAGAACAGGCACAGAGACACACACGAGACACATTTAGTTTAAAGGGAAGGGTTGAGCGGGGATTGGAAGGGCTAGGAGAGAAGGTTCCCTGTTGGATAAAACCCCAACAGACTACAACACAAGAACCTTACCCTGGACCTTCTAACATTGTCTCCCCAAGCTCCTCTCGGCTGATGCATAAAATCCCATTTAATTTAAGATAGACAAAATAAAGGCACCTATGAAAAAAAATACAGATCAATACATACACATCACATGATAATTCTTATAGTTACTAATATCACACACAATATTGAGAACTGGCACAGACACACACTCACATGAGAGCAAGGCAGGGGAGGGTGTCAGCCAGGAGGGGCAGGTTGGGCACCTAACCGCACTTGACCAAATGACCAAAGTCCTTAGAAGAACTAAAGTTCACCGCAGCCAACTGACACCACGCCCTGTACCAAGTCTATACACCTGGCCTCCTCAAACCATAACATGTCAATCAATCGTATGGCAGACATCAAGTAACACGTCAAAACAGAGACCTAAGAATAGCATGTTTGCATGAAGGGGCTTTGTGTGAAGCAAAGGTAGAGCTATAATATCGTTATTTTGATAACAATAATTCATTTTCACAATTCATGTTCACCATCATTATTATTGTAATGCTATTATGACAGTGCTTATATTTGATCCTAAATCCTGCTCTTTTACCTTTTGTAATATACACCGATCAGTCACAACATTAAAACCACTGACAGGTGAAGTGAATAACATTGATTATCTCGTTACCATGGCACCTCTCAAGGGTGCCATTATATGCCATTAGGCAAGTGAACAGTCAGTTCTTGAAGTTGATGTGTCGAAAGCAGGAAAAATTGGATCTTTGTGACTTTGGTAAGGGCCAAATTGTTATGACTAGATGAATAGGTCAGAGCATCTGCAAAATGGCAGGTCTTGTGGGGGTGTTTCCACTATATAGTGGTCAGTATCTACCAAATGCAATGAAAGGAAAGCCAACTGGTGAACCACTGATGGGGATCAAGGGTGCCCAAGGCTCACTGGTGCATGTGGGGAGTGAAGGCTAGCCCATTTGGTCCGATCCCACAATGGGGCTACACAATATTAGGCAGGTGGTTATAATGTTATGGCTGATTGGAGTATATTTACTGTGTAGATTCAAAGACAGTTGGATTAAAAGCAGACGTTTAAACATATAGAAATGTTGTCAGATCAGGACAGTGTTTATGAATATCCTGTGTTTGCAGAGGTTTCTAATGCTCTTTTATAGTACCACATCTCCCAGTCACATTACTATCATTATAACACATTCTAACTACAGCGTTCTGACAATCGTTTTCCTTAGATCCTTCCTCAGTTCCTTGCCATTTTTTGTTCTCATAATTCTCACTTCTCACTGTTACAGACTGATTGCAGAGCTCCGGCTCTCCCCTGCCGTCTTTTTCCATCTAAGAGAAGTGGATGTTGAGTTGTTCTGGCTCTGTGTGTACATATTGCTACACTTGTGAGCACCAAAGAACCTCAGCATAGCAAAGCCTCAAAAAATGTGGCTAGTGAGGTCAGTTTTTCAGTCTTCACTACTTCAGACTTATCATTTTATTATAAAAATCTGTGAATGCAATGAAATAAGTAAAAATGCCAAAAGCCTTGTATTTTCTCTGGTTGCTTATGGTTAAGGTGAGGGCTGGGTAGGAGTTAAGGTTGTCATTGCTGGGATTAGGGTTTTTCCAATAGAAATGAATGGAAGGTCCCCAAAAAGATATGAATACAAACGTACGTACGTGTGTGTGTGTGTGTGTGTGTGTACTGCTTGTGCTATAATCCTATGCTGGTCTAGGCCTTATTTTGCTTGGCAGGCCAGTAGCCAGAGGTGCTTTTTGGTTACCAGTGGACAGATGAATTTCACAGCACAGAAACAGTTGTGACATAGCAGGAAGGTATGCAGTATCATCAGATATTATAGAGCTGATATCCACCCTACATAAGCCAAGGTGCTGATAAGGCTCATCCCAAAAGTCAATCTTCGGTCTAGATGTACCACAAAAGCTGATGACTACAAAAGCCATGAATCAACTCATTAGGATATTATGTGACACCTGCTGATTTGATGTAAACCTTACAAGCCTACATAAATACCAGCTGAGTACGGAAATCCAGGTGTCATATAAAGCATATTTACTTCTGCTTCTGTCTATCCTATTCTGAGCAACACAACAAAAGGGGCCTGTTCTGTGTCACCCCTGACCCCTCTGACCCAGGTCTCATATTCCACACCACAAGGACTTTTCTGACTGACTGCTGTACAGGTCATGGTGAACAATAGAGTGCCCACAGTAGGATGAAGCAAACAAGCTGTGGATGCTAAACACTATTAAAAAACAACTTCTTCCCACCATCCTAAAAGTACCCCCTTCACAACTGAAAGAAGTCTTCCCTGTGCAACTGTGCAAACCCTCTTTCGTCTTCTGTGCAATAGCTTCTGTCTACAGAGACCTTTCCTGGGAGTGCTGACTGCAGCTGTCGCAATCCAATCAATGACGACATTGGTGAGGAGCTCACAGATTCATTGCCTACAATGCTAATGTGCAGCTTGTGCTTCATAGACGACTGAAAAGGAAATTCAGGCAATATTCAGCTACAACTGGACACTCTGGCTTATGAGCAGCAATACAAAGATGTGTGGGTTCAGAATGGAAGAGGAAGTAAACCCTTACGAAAATTAACCATGGTTTTACTATGGCTTTTTGGGTAACCATGAGCTTATGACTATGGTTTTATCATGGTTTCAGTGCAGTTACCATGCAGTAAACCATAGTAGTACCACAGTTACCATGAAGTGCTATAAGTAAACCATGGTAATACTATGGGTAGGAACTTAGTAATCATAATTACCATGAGGTACCATAGTAAAACCATGGTTACTGCAGAACACCCATACCCAAAACCCCAAAACCATATGAAACCATAGTGAATTTCCGTAAGGGAAGTTAGTGACACCCTGGTGGTCTGATTTAATGGTCCTTGCCTTATAAATTAACAAATTAGTTTGTCTGAATTGTGAACTAGGTTAGGGTTGGTACATGGAGAGTCACAGAGAGAGTGAGGAGCAACGTGGGGTGAGAGTCAACGGGCAGTAATACTTACAGCAAGGTTCTGTTAACAAAGTATAAGGAACAGACTGGGAGAATACCTGAAGCTAGCAACCGACGGAGCTAAGACACCGAAAGAGACCACAACATCGGAAGCTGACACCAAGGGAGGGGGTCTGCTGAAGGCGAGAGCTTTATCATGGTTCCGCGTACTCAGAACATGCACTGCGTCTTTCGCACTGCGCTTCTTACCTGGTCCTCTTGTCGCTCTCACAAACTGATTTCTGGGCTTGGGTTCAGGGACAGGCATAGAGCCAAGACTATGTATCCAAGAATTTGCTGCTACCCTATCTCTAAAAGCTGTAATATCAAAATTGGGGGTGTTCACATTGGTGAATATGTTGGACCATTGATCTGCCTGATCACGATACTTCTTTCGCCTCAGCATGACTGGGAGATATGAGTCCTGAGATTCCATGCTCTTGTTATCCTCCTGACTATTTCTAGAGCAGTTCCTCCACAGCTTTCAGGAACACAATGAACCAAATTCACTCCTCAGTTTGTGATAAAATACCCAATATAACGTACCCCATACATTTTATATTCATTCTACACCAATTTTTGTGGTTAACAACCATTCCTTAACATGTGACAGCTGTCATGTCACTGCGCTACAAGTAACTTCGGAATGTATAAAAAATGCTATAATAATCATATATACATATATAAAGCATTCACAGCAATGTAAGGGTTCTTTCTCCAATTTGTTATGATCTGGTGCACTCAAGCCAATGGTGACTCTTGATGACCATATAGTTCTCAAGAACCATATTCTCTCTACACTGAACGTAAATAAAGATTTCGCCTTCACATACATTAGAACAGCATTTGGGGTAATTGTCACCTTTGGCCTCAGCCTGCCCCCATGGATTGCCCCTTTTTAGGGCTTGGCCCCCCTGAGCCAGCTGTGTGGGTGCCCCCAGTGCCTCCTTCCTCTCTGATCGCTCTGCAAAGTAAGGTCAATGAGATGTGTGGCCGTGATTCTGTGGACAGAGCAAAATAGAACTAGCCCCCACCCCCCAATCCAGATGCACAAACAGTGAAACTGAAGTTCTGTGTCTGTCCCAGCCACCCCAGTCTCACCTTCTCCGCAAACACAAACAACGCCATCGCAAGCACATTTTATTGTGGTGCATTTCAGCTGCACCGTCGTTAGCTCTGTCCGGCACATCCAAAGGAAATCTCCAGGCAAACGCGCCTCCTCTTCTTTTGTGTCAGAAACACAACTGTCGTCGAACTTATTTGATTCCAGTTATTGAGAGCGACATGAGGCCAAATAATCTGTCCACCTCAGTCAAGTAGCAGTGATTTTAGGAAAGTGCTGGGCAGTACAAGGTTTGCTTGAAAGGCTGTTCAGGCCCAAATGACGGCACTGCGAACATTTCGTAATGTACGATGAAATAAGTGTAAGAAACGTACTGGTATTTATTCACTCAGCAGGCAGTCTTAAACTGGCAGCTACATGGCAGTAATATATAAACCAGTAATAACTCAATTAATATCACATCATGAAATCCTGTCCTGTATATTGTAATGGATTTGGCATGTAATTTGGGAAGTATGACGTATAATAAAATGAAGGTCATTAAAACCAGAGCTGACATTTAATAAAATCATGAAATACTGCATACTGAATCAACACCAGAAGATCTTAACTAAGGTGGATGTACAGAACTCAGCTTGCTCATGTTAGCTTCAGGGACATTTTTCACATTGACTATGCCACTGAGATGGTTCCTGGAGATCATCTGCTATGTTTATGACCTAACTAGCCTACTGTGGTCTTTCAAGCATGGAATGAAGCACACATTATGAAAGTCTGACAGAAATGTTTAGTATTATATAAAACATTGCATATACTTGTATGCATTTCCAAATGCAAAAAGCAGATGCTTGATTATAATTAGTGTTATGACAAATCTCAAATCAGTCTGTGATTTGAGCTTTGGTCTTGTGACCTGGACCGAGATGTGCTCCCTAAAAAAGGGATTTAAAACACGTTACATGTAAATACATACAAATATTCTCTGCAGCCCATGTTATAGCTGAATTAAAAGAGGTTTTGTAGAGGGAGCGAGGAAGGCTGGTTAACAAGCACCAAAGGGTCTGCGTGGGATGGGTCTGTGAAATGACTGGACAGCCACAGTCCGCTCATAACCAAGGGTTCAGACTCTGACTCATTAAGCTTGCCTTTTAAGCACGTGGAGCATCATTTCAATAGGTATATGTTGTTAAACTTTGGATGTTCTGTATTGTGTAAATGCTCAAACACAATTATTATAAATGGCATCAAACTGATTGTCTTGGGTGGGATGAAAGACCCCCTATCATCATCATAGTGAAGAAAGATAGAAAGGAAGAGAAATGCACTGCATGGCACTCTTTTATGCGAGGCTGTACATTTGGGATAGTATTCAACTTCCACTGTGATCATACTTATTATTTGCTCAGTGGTCATAAATACTTCACAAGCTATTCTAAAATAATCAGTATATCAGCCAATTTCAGGTGAAAAAAATGTATTAAATTAATTAATTGATTTAAATAATTTAATTAAAATTTGCAGACTGGCACCGTGGTGTTTGGTAGCCTACTAACGTCGTATGTTAGCAGCCAAACACACTGGAAGGGGATCAGCTCAGACTGGATCCAAACTCTTAATGCCCCTTACTAAATATTCTCAAGGTTGTTGCCCAGACCAGTGTGCATGTTGGGAGAGTGCATGTATGTTGAGAGGGGTTAAAGCAGTGTTCCCAAAGGCGGTCCTCAGGGACCCACAGTCAGTGCATGTTTTTGCTTTTTGCCTGCTTTTAAATCAGTTCAGACTCCAGGAAGTTGTCAAACAAAGAAAGGAGTGAATTAAATTATTTCAGAGGTATTTTGCACCAATGAATATACAGTGTATAAGAGATATTAACACAAACAGGTAGATCATAAAGACTGACTGCTTGAGAGCAGCTGCATATATATCTATCTGGCTGACACATTGTATTACAAGGGGTTCCGTTAAACCATTCTTATTTTTAACTTTAGAAACAATCCACTACAACTTAACCAGAATACACATAGCTTCTGTTTAAGCTCATACGTTTTTGACCACAGTCCACAGTATAGTAAACAGTGACCAAAAAAAATCTGCTGTGTCTGCAACAGAGAACAGCAAGAATCACTGGGACTATCCATAAATACAGAATTCCAGTGAGCATTTCATAAGGAAAGCAATACAAAGGAAAGCTAGGCTGAAACTACTCTCCCCCTGCAGGCCACAATGATTTAATCCTGTTTTGGGAACCATGCTGCTTGCCCTTGTGGCAAAAAGCAGGTATGACAGTCTAATGGAGGGAATGTACTGTGTCAGCCCCAGGTACACTTTGCTGGGAAACAATCTGAGCCTCCAGCTTGTCTGTGAAGGTGTGTGAGCACCCACCTTATTATTTTGGCACAGGTTGGTGGTATCTATGGGACAAAATATCCTGTCGTGACTAGACCTGTTCTGACTGCGCTAACTACACTGCACTAATTACACTGCACTAACTACACTGCACTAACTACACTGCACAAATGCAACAGTGACAAAAACTTAAACAGACTTGACAGCCCTGCGTCACAAAAGAAATGTGACGAATTATTTTATTTTTCTACGTCTTTAATGTCTGGTTCTGTGTCCGTGTAACACTGCTCTACGTGCCTCAAATTGCCCCTCTGGGACAAATAAAGTTTTTTGATTTGATTTAATTTGATCCTGCCGATACATGGGGGAGAGCAGCATAACTGTACCAACTCTACATCGGCAGAGCAGCTTTGTGAAAATATGAAATCATTTCAATTTATAAATTATCTTTTTTGAAGGTTATTAATGGTAATGCAATTGACAAAACTACAACCGTGGGAGACATGGCATAGTGATTTTTAAATGACAAGACTGCATGAAAAATATACTTTTTGAGTAAATCTATAAGGGTTTGTGATAACCCAGGTAACATAAGCATTACATTAACAGCACTTTCAGAATTTCACTGCTCTCAAAAATACTACCAGTGTAGATGTGTAGATGCCCTACAGTCAATAAACCATTTTAGAAAGTACTGTTATTTTTAGATGTGTGTGGGCTCAAGCTTGTTACTCAGCCGTGTTACACAAGAGCCCTGGGTCACGTCACATGGCTGTACTTAAAGGCTCTCATTGGTCCAAACACTCTGATTCCTGTCTGATGTCATATCTAAAGGAATCCACTTCTCCATCTGAAACTAACTCTCAACAAGCCACGATTTTAACTCCCCATCATGCATTTAAAAATACGAGAATGCCTAGAAGTGTTCAAAAACATGACACTGCAGGTATATATAAAGTGTACCAATGATATATTCAGAGATTCAACCAATCAGCATTAGTCACACGTGGTTTGGTTGCAGCCATTTTGGTGCAAGAAGCCGACTGCAAGCACAGAATCCATGGAGGGAGACGGCCAGTCTAACACAGTCTATCAGCTGATAATGTAAGTTAAGAATCATCAAAAACAAATCATTGCCAAATTAGTAATATAAAAAGGTAACTACAGGTCAGTCACGAAACAGTAACCCAGCATTCTCTGAACTAGAAAAGCCAAACTGAGTGTGCAGCTCTCCACACAAGCCCTCTCCACATGAGTCCATCTCCTCCTACCTAGCTTCAGTCCATCTTTCTGTTACATTAAGAAGCCCTGAAAGAAAGGGTTTGGGGAATTATAGAGAAATATTATTGGGCCCTGAGACGTGGGCGGGTGGCAGAATACTTACATCCACTATGAAGAAGTCCAACCAGCACCAAGCATTGGTGAAGTACTTGACAAATCCGTAGGCCACCCACTTGAGTAACATCTCCAGGATAAAGATGTAAGTGAACACTCTGTCAGCATACTCCAGGATGATGCGAATGGTCTTCCTCTGCTCAATGTACACATCTTCAAAAGCCTGGGGAGGAATCACAGTGAATTTCTTAGAAAACAGACAGGGAGCAGAAGCTCTACAGCACCAAGATCTACTGTCTTCCTCTTCAAACCGCTCAAGGTACTCAACCGTCAATCACACAAGGAGGGTACAGTTTTTCTAAAGCCCTGCAATGAAAAAAACATCATGCAGACTTAATCTGGTAACCTTCTCCAACTTTGACGCAAATACAATTAATGCTTAAATACTTTTAAAGGTCACTGTGGAAAAAATACGTAATTAAAACATAACAGTGACATAAACCCTAATTAAACTAAAGAAGGTAAGTGGAGTGAAAACTGACATGCATTTCCTTATTTTATACACTGACAATGTGTGACTTAATGTTTGGTTCAGGCCCCACAGACAGTACAAAGTGACCAGGTATCACTTTGCATCTGAGAGAAGACAGCCAACATATATACTGCAATCTGAAAGGGAGAATTACCGGACAGTCCAACATGTTTCGCCAGTGACAAACTGGACATTAAGGGTGATCTTTCCCTCCTATGCACACGCAGGACACTCAGATCTTTTATGCTCTTAAGTGTATGTGGGCCCTGGTCCCCCAGAGAGCTCAAAGCGCTAACAGCTGCAGCCCAAACCGGATTCTTTGGTTGGGAGGTAAGTGCATTTCTGCATACATTAAGAACAGTATCTGTAACATAAGCAGAAAATGACTACTTAGGATGAGCACTTTGCTGTAAGAAGAGCTTGTAAAGACCTCGTAGGTCCTGCTGGATCCAAAATGGTTTCCACGTTGCTGCTTATGATACTGTTCTGTTGTTTTCCCTTGTCTTGCCTGTTCCCCTATGTTTTAATTCCATTGTGTATTTTTGTTTTCATTTTAAATGTTTCATTCTAATTAGAATTTTGGGTATGTAACTTCATCACAATACCAACATCAATAAATTAATAGGCTAAAATACACGCAACAGGAGAAGGGAATTCAGAATATTGTTTACACTGATCCGTGCTACCTGCAAAAAATAAACTCAGACTTACAACAAAGGAATTAAAAAAGCCTGACTAGTTTTGATTTGAGTCTGTGGTTCAGGCCCCATGCGTGATGGAATGCTAATTCCGAGCTGGCCCTGCACTTCTGTGGCTGTTCCCGGGAATGCGAATACGCCGGACCTCACCAATGCCCCGCTGCTGAGCAGGATCATGAAGATGATGAGGGTCTCAAACCAGTTGTGCTCCACGATCAGGTAGCAGGTCTTCCTGAGGTACCACCAGTACTTCCCCCAGCCCTCAGTGATGGACACGTCGCAGCACTTGTAGCGTGCCACACAGGCTGCACCAGACAGCATCCGAGGCAGTCAGCACAAACCCAAAGAATTCACATGGCTACATCTCCTCTTTAATTCTTTTCGGGAATTTGTTGGAAAACACTGTTGGATTTTTTTTGCTGAAATGACTGCTGAATTTGACCAACTCTGGAGACTCAGTTCCAAAGTGAAGTAGTTCTTTACGTATAATAGATTAAAGAGCTGAAGTATAAAACAAAAGAAAATAAAATAAGAAGATGTGCGCTTGAATCTATGAGAAGACAGGGTGTGTTTCAGTACCTCTGCCCTTCTGGTGCCCTCCACTAACATAATGAGTTCTTAGGCAACAAATCCCAGTGATTTTGCAGGAGACTAGATCCCAAACATTTGTGCTATATTCCAATGCTAGCGCAGATACACCCAGTAACCTCGGTATTTTCCGTGTTCATCCGGCCCGGGGGTCACGCTCACCCTCTGTCCAGCAGGCATCCGGGTCTAAGTACTCCTCCGCTGCCTCTACAACCACCACATCCTCAACGTCGGGCTTGATGTCGATGGTGCTTCCCTCTGATGAGCTGGTGTCGTCCAGCTGTACAGGAGGGGGGTGGGGGGGTGGGGGGGAACAGGGATCACATCACGGCCCATATCCAGTTCCCCCCAGTCTCCACCTGCACTGCTAATATTCTTTGCAGTGATTTCAAAGAGGGAAAACCCAATGGACCATCAGGAAATCCTCGTAATGAACAGCCGCTGTGCAGCTAATCCGTTGACCTATGCCATCTCGCCGCATGGCTCTGGCGTGAGAAACTGTGGTCCCTCCAAAAAGCGGGTGCCCGTGGTTTCCTTAAATAAGCTCATCTAAATGTGAGGCGAGAGATGCCAGAAGGTACAATCACAATCATGGCGATTTTATCACTCAGTCTGCTACAGAGCAGCATCTTATGTACATCAATCGAGACAGCACACCTCAGCAGGCCCTAATATATCCAGCTGAATTAAATTCACCCCAAAGGTGTTCAGTGCACTGCAGTCACCTGACTAGTTTCACCTGAACATGTACATGCTAATTACTCAACCAGTGCTATTTATGCACTGGTTGTTCCAACAAGTTAATGAGTAAGCTTTAAGCAAGCAAGCAGAATAACTGCACGGGTTGTTATTATGTAATTAATTTAGATAAAACTGACCTTGCTCGGTGACTGATTGCATAATGTATTCTGTTCTATGTTGTACAACATATAAACATGAATGCTTTCATTTTTTTGTTTTTAGAGCATGTCCTATGCACCTCTGAAACTGTAATGACATTAACAAGATGACAAAGACTGACTATTCACCTGCCTGCAACTGATAATAACTAACAGTTTGACTTATTCACTGGAAGATAAGAAATCTAATCCAATCCAACCCAGCTGTATTTGTAAAGCACCTCAAACAACCTTGTGGATCAAAGTGCTGTACAGAGAAATACATAAAAGGAACTAGTAACATAATAAAAGACAAAATAATGAATAAAAATACAAGTGAAATAAGATTAATAAAAACCTAAACCGTTAAATGTGAGCAAAAAATGTGCTTAACACAGTCGGAGCTGGATAGTATGTAGTCATGTAATGCAATTACATCGTGTGACTGTTAAAGGAATTCTGCTGCAGCGTGACTCTGCTGACATAACTGTCCTGTACTGCACAGTCACAGGGAGGTCATCCTGAAACAGGCATTATCTACAGAGGAGAACACTGGAAACACAGACAATACACACGTGAAATAATCACACACTGTTCATCTAAGACATAAAACACACTTAGATGCGCTTTCCTACCACATTACAGCATTACTGCATGGCCTCCCAGCAATGTGAACCAGACCACACACACACACACACACACACACACATATAATCTCCTATATGCACATATAAACTCGATACACACACTGGGATCTCAAGACAAAAGTGCCACTGCAGGATGAGGCCCTAGAGGATCACGGGGCTGCCCCTGTAGAGAAACGCTGTATGTGCAGTTGTAGATGGGCAGAAGCATAGATGACACCCACAGACAGAACATCTGCGCATGCACAGAGCGGTCGCCATCCCGCTGTAATAACCCGGAGTGTAACTGCGATGCAGTATCAGCGCATGGCTGCTAGCCAACGCAGAGACATCCTCAAGGATATGCATGTATCAGAATTACAGTACTATAAATGTACAGAAACACATCTCTAATTGCTCCTATGAAATAAACAATAAAGGCATAATTTAACAGACATATAATCAGAGGAAAAGTCAGTTTTTCGCACAAAGCCCAAAGTGGTACACTAAACATAACATGCCACGGTAAAGATACTTGTGCTGTCTGGTTTGAATTCAACGGCACACCGCCCTTATATGAATTCATTAGCCGCCCCTGTGGCAGCTAACGGCCCTCAGATGTGACGGTGCATTGAGATCCTCAGGCATTAACACCAGCTCCTCTAACAATGATTCCATGACCATTTTAAGCTGCATGAAGGATCTTCTACGCAGCCTAGGCCAGCGAGAACCCTGAATGGCTGAGAACACCTTGTCTCTGACAGATTGCTGTCTGTCACATGACTGCATGAGCAGCTATTGGTTATACTGGATAGATGTACCGTGAAGCCCGCCTCCTGTCCAGACTGACTCAAGGTGATCTTAGCAAATGCCGCCACAAGTACAAACAAAGAACAACGCAAACCTGACTCCCAACAGCCATCCGCCTCTCTTGCTCGATACAGCCTGATAAAACCTGATACAGCGTCTGTTCCTCAGTAGTGGTGTATGCTTGCATCCCAAGCCATATGGGTCATCGGAGTGACTACATGTGCACGAGTGTGTCAGTGTGCACACGTGTGTGTCAGTGTGCACACGTGTGTGTCAGTGTGCACACATATGTGTGTGTCTGTGTGTGTGTGTCTGTCTCTCTGTCTGTGCCTGTTCCTGGAGCAAACTAACAATGCCATGCTGACTCTGCAAATTACCCAAATGCAGCACATTTTAGATTTCCTATATTTTAATGAATGAAATAGAAAGCAAATAAAATCAGCCATCAATTCTCCTTTTAAAATGTCTGCTGGTCTGGTTCCTCATAGTAGTGCCAAAATCAGTGTCATAAGGCTGAGAGATTACACCATATATGTGGGACAGACTTACATTATTTTGCTTAGTCATCCTGTAACTTTGGCTACCCATCCTGTAATCTGAGCATCGCAAGCTACCCAAATAAACAGGTAAGCCTAAATAAATAGCCATCTTAATCAGTTAGGCCTGATTGTTTTTGTTCTAAATGAATAAACTTAACGAAGACCATTAAAAATACACAAGACATTTTAACTCCCCTGTATCAGTCAGTCTACCATTCTGCCACTGCCTAACCGAAAATCTACTTTGTCATACATTGTATGATTGCAGTAATAAAAAAAATACATATTCTTCATTGCTTTAATTTCTTTGTCTTTTGTATTGTTCTCTCTTAATGATGTTGCAATGTATCACAACAAACCCGTGTAAAGCATTTTGGGACGGCTGTTGTGAAAGCCACTATATAAAAATAAATTCCTTACATTTTTATCTCAAATATTAACAGATTATGTAACAGACTGAACACGACATTAAAACGACATGAATGTCAAGCCAAGCAGCACGTCGTGGTTTCTGTCCTGGTCTCTGCCATTAATGTCATCCTCGGGTCTTTCAGCATATCCTTGTGTTTCCCTACATAGAAAATCTCCAGGTAGACCCAACCCCCAAATCTCCCCACGCCCACACCTCTCCACACTCTCCAGACCACCATGCTTTCTTACTCACATCTTTGCTGCCCTCGGCATCTGACTCGCTGCTGAAGTCTTCGGTGTTGAGGTTCTCGAAGTCCGACTCTCCCACGGCGATGGGAACCCGTACGGTGAGATTGGGGTTGTGGATGAAGGACATGCGGTCTTCGTCGATCATGTACTTCCCCACACTGCTACCGATCCCACTGGTGGTGCCATTGCCGTTTTTCTGGTAATCTATCTCACGCTGGATGTCCACGCCTGTGTGGTTGCCGATGCAGAGCTTTTTGTCGTACTCCTCAGCACTCTCCTTCTTCTTCAGGACTGTGGCGATCAGCACCCGCAGGTTGACCTTAGCCCAGGCTATGCCCTTCTTAATGCGAATTACGGATATCTGCAGGTTGTTCATCTCGCCGTCATCATCTGTGGCAGCCAGGTTGTCAGCACTGAAGGAGCTCAGGAGCAGGGCAAGGAACAGGTTCAACACCTGGAAAGGGCATACATTAGTCAATCAGGTTCTATCACAGCAGTGATGTCTACTAACAGCTGCTGGTTAAACAACTATTTGGATTTATTCCTTGGGTTCCTGTCATGTCCCCATTTGCCCAGCAGATGTCACTGGCCACACCATTTTTTCCCCTTGGTTTTTGGGTGTTTAGGTAATTGGTGAATTATTTACACCTGTCTCTCCTCTGGTGTTAGTTATCTGTGTTTATACGATGACTTTTTTAAATACTACTTTCTTATTGGTCCAGAGATGTCATGTGGGTGTCAGTTATATTCATGTAATTGCACAGGTAGTTCCGGCAACCTAATGACAGTTCAATAATAATGTGTTTTATTGTTCTATTAAACATGTTCATATAAAAACCTGTGAGACTTTTTCCTCATAAATTAGACATCATTCTTATCGATACAGTTTTCATTTGTTTTCAAGCTTGTTTTGTTGATGGTTTCTTTGGTAACTTAACGGACTTTCCAGTGAGTAGCCTGACAAGAAGTTCTATCCTTATAGGGACTATATATTTTAAGAGCACATTAGAACATTATTAAATGCTAGCTGAAATGATTTTCTTAGAAATAAGCTGTGACTAGTTCATTCTATTGTTATTTTTTGTTTGCTAGCCGTAGCATAATCGGCATAAACCACTTCAAGGTGTGCGAAAATGGTTCGTTACATGAAGGTGACATTCATTGCTTTTATGTAATTGCATACCTCATGATGGTTAATCCCTTACATACAGCGCCCTCCACAATTATTGACACCCCTTGTAAAGATGTGTAAAAAGCCTTAAAATACATTCATTTTTTATTGCAGTACCATAATCTCATACTGAAATATTTTGAGTACATTTAGCACTGGAAAAAAAATCCCACATGAAGAAATATCCAGTGCCACAATTATTGACACCCCTAACAAGTCCTATAAATGTGACTGAAGCATTTTTGCAATTTATTCTTTACTTTTTTAAGTTGTCAGAGTGCCTAGGAACTTCTAATTAGTAACCCATTACTTGCTGTTTCCCTGGAATATAATTACGACGTGGCACAGAGGCCCATTTCTTTTAGCCACTCTTCAAAATGGGAAAGACAAGAGAACATGCCAACAAGTACGGCAGAAGTGTGTTGATCTTCATAAGTCAGGAAATGGCTACACGAAAATAGCTACTCACCTAAACTTGCCCATATCTACAATCTGAGCAATAATTAGAAAGTTTAAAACAACTGGTACTATGATAAACAAGGCTGAATGAGGACTCAAGTTTATCTTGCCACCACGCACAGTGAGGAGGATGGTAAGGGAGGTGAAATAATCTCCAAAGCTCACTGCTAGAGAACTGCAACAAACAGTGGCATGCTGGGGTCACCAAGTCTCCACAACAACCATTAGACGTTATCTACATGCCAAGAGGTTGTTTGGGAGGCATGCCAGGAAAAAGGCTTTACTGTCCTATGGTTACAAACATAAATGTGTCCAGTTTGCTAAACGCTATTGGAACTTTAACTGGAACCATGTGCTTTGGTCAGATGAGACTAAGACTGAGCTTTCTGGCAGCAAACACTGCAGGTGGGTCTGGCATAAAACAAAGGATGAATATGCGGAAAAACACGTCCATGTCCAAACATGTCCACTGTTAAGTATGGTGGAGGATCTGAGATGCTTTGGGCCTGTTTCTCTCCCAGTGGCTCTGGGAACCTTGGTAGAGTGCATGGCATCATGAATGCATTGAAATACCAGGACATTTTAAATAAAAATCTGAAAATGGGTCGTTACTGGGTCCTTCAGCAGGATAAGGATCCAAAACATATGGCCAAATCAACACAGAAATGGTTCACCAGACACAAAATCAACCTTCTTCCATGGCCATCTCA
>JAODKM010000081.1:391751-402924 GCA_026780845.1 Petrocephalus sullivani
TTTCGTCCCCAGAGTGGGGAATGATGGGGTCTCCTTTGGGGAAACCGGACGCTAGCAGCCCCCGCCCCCCCCCCCCGGCGCCCACACCTGGTTGATGATGGACGTCCTCCTGCCCAGCCGGCTGTCCGGGAAGCGGAAGCGACTCCGCTTGCTGCCGTCGTCGGACTCGGTGACCACCTTCTCGCTGTCGCCCTTCTCCTCGCCCCGCGACTGCTCCTTCTGCCGCCACTTCTTCTTGCGGTTGCGCCGCTCCTTGGCGCTCTTGGAGCTCAGCTTGGAGACCTCGGAGGAGCTCCGCGACAGGCGGCCCCCGCCGTCGTCCTCCACGGCGTCCTCCGACACCGTGCCCGCGGGGGTGGCCGTGGCGGCGGCCTGTGGCGTGCCGGGTAGCCGCCGGGGAAGCCGTCCGTGACAGAACGCAGAAGAAGGTCGACAGGAACCGGGTCTAAGTCACCCGCTCGTAACCGTGACACCGAGACGCTGTTAGGAGATGGACTGGTAGGAGAGACAGAAGGTAGACAGACAGACCTGGGCTTCCTCCTGCTGCTTCTTCAGTTGCTCCAACATGGCCTTAAATTCAGCCTCTTTTTGCTCCGCCTCTTCCATCGTGGCCTGGTTCTGCTCCTCATAAGCCATGGCCACCACAGCCAGGATCAGGTTCACCAGGTAGAAGGAGCCCACAAAGATCACCAGCACGAAGAAGATCATGTAGGTCTTGCCCGCCGCCCTCAGTGTCTATTGAAAAACAAAGGAGCAGCTCGGGTTAGAGCTCAGCCATTCCGTACGCTGGATTCACTTAATAACCTACGAAAAATTAGATAAAAGTTCATCAGACAACATGTGTTTCTTGGCCTTTCATTCACACCGGGTTTCCATTCATATCTTTCTATTGCTAAGGCGAAGATGCAGTGTTGTTCAGAGGCCTAATCGCTGCGTATTAAGGCCACACTTTAATTTGATCATTCAAAAAAATACATTCAGACCACATATTTTACATATTAAAGTAAATTTATATTACATTAAATAAAATTTATGAAACTATACCATTAATAAATAAAAGTTAAAGATTTGACGTTAAATAAATAAAACTATATAAGTAATTAAGTGGTGAAACAGGAAGCCGCTTCAGAACACAGGCTGATTTCTCAAAACAGAAGCATCAGTGCAGCACCATTTTGCGAAAATAGGAGTTTAAATATGAAATAATTACAATCACCGGCTGCATTCTCAGTCACACAAAACACACAATAACTTGCTAAGGATATCGATGGCCACCTTTGTCATGCTGACAGAACGGCGGTTCTGATGCCCTCTGCGGGCCTAGTCTTACTACCCCACCCCCCTGCCACACGTTTACAAGCTTCATTTGCTCCATCATTGGGCTTTGCTCCACTACAGCAGTCCTGCCGCAGCGGACAGCCCTGTGCCTAATGGGTCGGCCTGCAGTGGGAGCAGGACCACAGTCAGAGCTCCTTTGCCAACAGAATGGCCTTAAAGAGCTCTCGGATATGGATCTCCAGGACCTTCCCTGGGGCTGCTGGAACCAGGAAGAGCCTTTCATTACAGAGAGACTAGTTTATGAGAGCACACCACATGAGCCCTATGGTCTATCACCCTGTCTATGGAACCAGTAAGCTGAACTCCTGGGTCCTAAAACCCCTGCACTCCCCTCCTCTGTGAACTTATATGTCTGCATTTGCCAGAGGGGGGGAGCTTTTTAAGATCATTGACTGGGCGGCTCTCACTCCTTCACTAAAAAGTAGATCTTCTCCAAAACCCTACATTCCATCACTTGATTTATGTGCTGGGAGATGAAATTAAAGAAATGCATGCTTTAGCAGCCAGTCTATTTTTGTGAGAAGGTGCTCAGCTCTCGTGCCATAGTTCACGGTGAAAAGCACTTTGTGAAGAACAGCTTGTGAACAGCCAATAGGAGGAAATCCGCTCAGCTGCAGCCTGGATACCTTAAGTGTCTGTTTACGTGATAAGATAATGAGAAAATGACTACAGAGAATCAGATGCAAGAAAAATATTGTTTTAAACATATTTTGACGTGACAAAAAGAAAATCACCAGTGCAAACCGAAAGCCTTTTTTCATACAGATCAGGGGTACAAACTGACGGAAATGGATCTACTTAAAGTCGGCTTCCTTCCTGCCTCTTTTCACACATCCTGGCGTGCTCGAGCACTAATCCCAGTGTAAATTTTTAATGCATCTTTCCATTCCACTATGTAAGACAGCTTAAGAGTTTCAGTCATTACAGTGAAAGCTAAGAAGGACTCAAATTGCAGGAAGCCAAGGAGCCAACTGCAGGCATGACCAAGAGGAACCCACCCCCTCTAATAACCAACCAGCAGTCCATGTGGCATCAACAAGCCATGTTAGCGCACCTTCAGTACTAACGCACGGCAACACACCAAAATCACCCTCAATTTTACTTCCTGTACATTTGCATTCTAATTTAAAATGTTTTCTTGTAGCCAGTGGTATAGCTAGCGTGCTCATGTGTTCCTATTGGTTAACAGACACGTATACAGATACATTTCTGCTGATTTCAATCACACAAAGCAACAATCTTAAACAGTGAAAATATTAATAATAATAAACAGTCATAAGCAGAGCAATTCATTTAATTGCCCTCTTATGACACCAACTTGAAGGCTTGGTAATCAGAAGCCCTAAGTCCACCAGCACTCACAGGAAGCGATTTCTCATGTGTGGGCCATGTACATGCAGCTATGTCAAGTCCAACTGGACAGTGCCAATATCATGAGTGCAGTCCTTTTCAGCACGGACAGGCCAATATGCAGTACATCAGTTACTGCTCTAATCAACTATGTTCACAATTAGCACTGTACCGCGAGAAAAAGAAACGTCAACTGCGTTCGTGGTTAGTGTCGCTTCTCATACTGATGGTTTGGGTTTTGGGGAATGAAGGCTAAAAACTAAAGGCCTTACCAGCTGGTACAAGTTCTCCCAGAAGTCCTGAGTCATGAGACGGAAGAGAGCCAGGAAGGCCCAGCCGAAGCTGTCGAAACTGGTGTAGCCATAGTTTGGGTTCCTCCCGGCCTTCATGCACGTGTATCCTTCAGGACATCGGCTGGAAGCAGGGGGATGAGTTCTGTCACTGATTCAGCTCTTACAGTATTAAATATTACAAAGCACTACAAATACACGCAGTGACTACTTTATTAAGTACACCCACATAGTACCAGGTACAGCCCCCCCTTTTGTTCTCTTGAACAACTTCTAATGACAAAAATCCTCCTGACTGGATGTTTTCAGTTTATTGCACCTTTCTCTGTAAGCTATTGGCACTGCGGTACATGAGAACCCCAGGAGGGCGGCTGTTTCTGAGAAGCTGGAACCACCAAGTCTGGCACCAGCAATCACACCATGCTTAAAATCACTTAGATGAGGAGTCTTTACTGCGATCTATGTTCAGTCACACAGGAACCCGACTTCTTGCCCCTGTCTGCATGCTGCACATGTTCTTTTGCAACCATATGAGTTGCGCAGGTTGTCTGCCCTAACTAGGCGCACCAAATATACTGGTGTATATCAGACCAGTCCAAAAACAAGCCACTCACCCAGAATCGGAGCTATTTCCACACAAAAGAGCGTCTAACTGACCAGGCAGAAAGTAGAAATTGGCTAAAAATGGAGAAAAAGAGGGTAAAAAGACGTGGGACATTTCAGTTGGGGCAGCAATACCATCATTCCAGACGTGCCAAGCCTGACATCACACCCATGAAATGATTTTTGTCATGGATTTCAGACTGAAAATAGCAGTTTGTGTCACCAATTCATGCATCTGACTCGCCATCATAAAAGAAACAGTGCCCCCTGCTGGGGCGACATCCTCCATCGTGAGGAACCTACAAGCTCATATTTTGGCTGTTAGGTGTTGGGAGGGTCAGTGGTTTACTTAGCAAAGCCTAAGCACTAACTCACTGTCATTCATGATGTACTCATCGAAGTTGAAGCCCTTGCTGCCATTGGCAAGGTAATTCTCCGTGGAGTTGATGGGCCATATGACACACTTCTGCCGTAGGTTCCCCATGAACAGCTGCAGGCCAATCAGGGCGAAGACGCTCAAGCAAAATACAGTGAGGATCATCACGTCCGATAGCTTCTTCACTGATTGGATTAGGGCACCTACAATGGTCTTCAGGCCTGCGGGCAGTGACACACAAAGGGGCAGGTAGGAAAGGATGTTGGAGTTTTCCATGTATTCATTGCCAAAGACGTAGATGTCTTTACAAACATCATGAGCTAGGGATTCTCAGAGGATACTTGCACATTGTTTCATTGAGGCAAGAGGCCTGAAGTTTTCCATTCCAGTATGTAACCTGCCTGAATAAACACTACATCAGCAGATCCTGATGCAGATGAGTATTCGAGCATGAATCTTCCCCGCTACATGAACTAGTTTCTACTTCTCTACTACTGATACTAGATGAGGTGTCCTTTCAACTTCAGTTCTTGAACTAACTAAATTATTAGACAAGCGAGTAGGACCCTTGAAAGAGCAAAACAAAGTTAAACATCTTTCAGGCCACTGCAAGTATTTCAGATTAACAGAGAACAAGACACAATTAGGAGTCACCCAACACAAGTCTCCACTGGGTATGCGCTTGGGGAAGCTTTTGGGAAATATGAGAGGCAGAGGTCACACAGGAAGAAGGGGGCAAGGAGATGACCTTGCAATCTGTTCTGGTTTGGAAGGCAAGCCAGCTTGATAATTCAATAACAAGCTGGTGTGAAATCCCGGGAGACTGTGGGAGGACCCCTATGCAGGACGCAGATGAACCAGACGTCCATCAGAAAATAAATACTTTGGCACAACAATGGGAAAAACTGGAGGGACAGGAATAGAAGGACAGGCAGGGAGATGGAATTCACATGCAAGTCATTTAAACGCCAAGGCTGATGAAAAATATTGGTAACATCTTTACGTGGGTGGACACTCGAGAGCGGACACTGGTTAACGTCAGATCCACCTCCCCATCCTTCCATCCTCCATAAACATCTTGGTTGTCGATACCTTTAGAACTGAAGTCTTCCCCAGGTGTAATCTCCAGCCTCGACAGTCAGAAGGCTCAAATCCAGAGTCCAGCTCAGGTGAGACAGCTGTCTTTTGCTTCTCTTGCTACAGGTCTCATATGGTGTCACGGTTAGTTCTATTACTCGATGGCCTCTTTTGAAAAAGTGGTCAAGCAATTTTCCCCATAGCAGAAAACTGTTTTCACTGTTGTCTCATCCGCCATTCATGATAAATTACTGCTGAAAGTACGCAATATTAGGTATATGCTGATTTATTTTCTGATTCATTGACAGTGACTCTTCCACTATGGGAATGCAGGGAGTCTCAGCCTCGACAGTTTTATGAGGGTTACATTTTCTGCTTCAACTAGGCTCAGCAGTGGCCAGTATGACTGTTCTGTTCGCATAGCCTTAAGGCAAAGTACGGGTTTGTCCCAGTATTTCTGCAATCACTGTGGATTAAATACTCTACAGTCTAATTTTGCCTATAAAGGGGTCAGGGCCAAAACATCAAGACCAGAGTTACTTCTAACAGATTCCTCCCAAGCTGGTGCCCGGACTCGTCAGACGCGGAGGAATTATGAGACGTGCAAGGAAAGCTGTCTCCCGAAGGTGGTAGTAGGACAGAAACCAGCGATTCTGCCTGTCAATGAATTACATAAACATATTCAGGACTGCCGCAATCTGCTGTGGCCTTTGGATGAAAAGGAGTCTGCTAACTATGGGACACGTGCCCCTCCTCCTTTCACTGCTTAGTGGCAGGTAACAGGAAATACTCTGTGTTTACGTTCATACTCGTTCACTTTTGGCCGCTAGGCTACTCCCCATCACATTTTTGTTTGCTCGTCGGCTGGTTCGTTTGTCGGTTTCGTCCAGAGACGATCTAGTTTTATTTGATAAAAAAAAAAATTGATAAAAAAAATCAGAGAGCAAAATTAAGAGTGCTGTGTAAAATATAAAAAATGTAAAGCAAATCTGTGGGCAGGCGAAGTCGTTCAAAAAGGAAGTCGCCTTGAGAAGCATCATGCAGAGTGAAAAGCGTGTGCAGACTAGGCTTGGCAGTCTTCGTAAATAAATAAGAGGGATTTTCTGTGGAAGCCACACTAAATGCAATAGGCCTTTTCTGTGGTCTGTTCAGTAGACATCTTGAATATCTAATGTATAAGCCATTACATTATTTAAAACTAGCCAAAGCATTCTTAAGACTTATACTATGTAGCTGCCTTACAAGCAACACTCAGCTCAGCGTAACGTTATTTGGACAAATTTTTTTTCTTGTTTTTATTAATGACAGACAGCAGTACCAGACACGTCTGTCAGTAATCACTGAATGGCTTCTCATTTATTGCTCACTTTTGGGGAATTTACTGGATGTTAGTTAAACATTAAGGGGAAGTCAGTAAGTAGCATGTCGTTGCGTCATTTTGGAGCTGTCATAAGGAAGGGAACATTTTGTCTGAATTCATGGGCGTTGCTGTTTGCAGTTCCTCCCTTACTGAGGAATAAATTCAGTTGTGGGCAGTATCTGATTGGTCAATGGCACAGACTGCAGCGTCTGAGATAGCTCGTAGACTGCAAAGCCTATGAAAAAACTACTGGTACTATTTTTTAAATCATTTTGGGGAATAAATTGACAGTTATTCCCAAATTTATGTCTTTTTTTATAATAATAATAATAAAAAATGTCAAAAAAGAGAAATAAGAGTTGGATCAGCCTTAGTGTTTAAACTGAGTCTCACCTGGAATGACAGAGATAGTTTTCAACGCTCGGAGAACTCTGAACGTTCTCAGTGCCGAGACGTTCCCCAGGTCCACAAACTCTGTCACATATCTGGAACGAGGGAGGATCACACACAAACACCGAATGACAAAAACAGCACGCCAAGAGCACGACGACAGGCACCAGGAGGAACGCCACTCACACAGCCTGTCCATCGAGGAAGGAAGAAGGAAGGGAACAAAACGGAAGACACCTAACACCAACCCCTGGCCATCGCCACCCCACTGGGCCGCCAGGCCCCCTTACCTGGGATTACTGAAATAGTTTTCAAAGCCCTCAGCACTCTGAATGTGCGCAGAGCTGAGACATTGCCTAGGTTTACAAACTCTGTTATATACCTGCAGAATCAAATCAAAATTACTTGTAGTGGTTTTCAAAGAAACAAGAGACAGAAAAAAAGATGCAGAGATCTATCTGGCTTACAGTAACGGGCAGCTAGTTTTAGAAATGACTGAAAACACGACAACGCCAGGCTCTCCCTAAGCATTTCAGGGACAGACAATATGTAAAGACCACTGACATAATGTGAATAAACTGGAATATGGATCTGGAGCAGACTTCTACTGCAGTTGAACATGAATCAGAATCAACAGAGCGGAGTCTAAATGAAATTTGTTTTGAGTCCCACTGCCCTCAGATGTTTGCTTATTCCAAGTAGGGAGTTAGAGGTTATAGACCTGGTAAACCTATTTCAATCAGTAATATTTCTCTAGGATTACAACATTAAAGATTTCTATAATCTGGCATTCAGGGTCCTCTGGCATTCACATACTTTTGCATTGGAAAAGTAATACATTTGCCAAAAAATGGCATGAAAATCTCTTGATAGCCTTGTACGTATATTTCGCTCTAACCTCAGATCCTTTGTTGGATTAACAAAGTTGAGTTAAAATTGTAGTTGGGGCCAAAATACTGATTTGGATTCAGTGCCGTGTATTATACAAATTAGTTACAGGAAGTGTGTGCACAAATTAGTTACAGGAAGTGTGTGCACAAATTAGTGTGTGCCCATGTTTGTGTCAAATAACGTCCATTGGGTTTTCCTTTTAACTTTATTTAAATCCATCCAGCCATCCATCAATCCATTCATCCATTCATGCATTCATCCATCCACTGGATATCCTGGTCAGGGTTGTGGGGTTTAAACCTCCATTTCTTAAAAAAAAATATTGCATAACATGGAAAAGCTATGCTCTGTCAAGACACATACACAGCAAAATGTTCATATGAAAAGGAAGGATTAGATGCTAAGGAGCCGACAATGTTGGGGGGGCAATGTAGAGGAGACTAAAACGTGAAAAAGGAAGAAGGAACAATGTACAGACGAGAAAGATCACGTCACTCATGGTGATACTAAATTCTACATAATGCATCCACGTGGTACATGATATTTTTACATATGAGATGTACTTTTTCTTTGTCAAAATGTATAACGGCAGCAGGGAGTGACTACTATGCGTTTATATAGATGATGATGGAAGGACCTGCCGTGATCAATCACAGGCTCACAGTCCTCTTCTCAAGTCACGCATGTTGTTATGATGTCATACAATAAAACCAATATGTCACCAAGTCAATGCTGAACAAAACAGCGTTTCATCAACAATTACATACCCAAGTTTAAAAATGGAAAGTTTACTAATATTTTCTGTTTCAGTTTAGTATCTTCTGAAGAATGTGATTTATTTTTATTTTTTTCAACAATGAGACTGCAATTCTCTTTAATTAGATTGCGCCAGAGAGGAAACTGTGTTGTTTTTTTGCACTACAATAATAACAAAAAAATCATATTGTGTTACGCATTACATAAATTCTTTATATATTTGAATAAATCCATGTTTGGATTAACACAAACAGAAGGCTATGATATATAATAAATCTTCACATTCTGTAGTCCCTATATATTGATAACAAAATGATTGCCCTTATAAATAATTTCTGATTTAACCCGGGGATCAATAAAGTTACGTTATCTAAGACAGCGCTTCAAGTGAACAGAACTGTAGTGTGACAGCTGCCATTCAGGGCAGGTTTGTGCAGTTAATCAGTTTGCAGTTACAGAGAAAGAAGACACATGAAAACAGGGGAGATCTGAAATTCTCCCTCATCAGACTTATTTATGTTGGACAAAAAAGCGCTTTTCAGGGCCCACAGCTTCTGCAGCTCAGAGCTGGCGTATCTTCAGGGACAGTAGCCCCTGACTACGTTAAAAACACATACTGCTCTTTCATCAATACTAACAGCAATTCATTCAATTTGCTCACTTTCAGTTGCCCTTCTGAACGGGCGTCTTTTTCAGCAAGGTGAGTCTTATAGTGGCACTGAATATAATATTTCTTCCGCGATGTTGTGCCCCCCCAAGTGGAAAAACTAAGAATAGCAGGGCTTTCGACTTTTCAAATCGATGTGTCCCTGTTCTAAAATCATCTTGTGGGCTGGATTAAAACCCCCTTATCAATATTATTTCTCAAAAATTCATAGTTGCGGCAGTGGGCTGTAACAGTCCTGTTGGTCTTGAGTTCGACACCAGTGATCTAAATACCAGCTTTTCGGGCATGGGTGTGAGCACCAATGGAAACATGCATTTACAAGACACAGAGTTTAAATCAAATAGAAATTATTAGTCTGCAGAACACGAGCCAGGAAGCTCACGTTGCATCAAAGCATCATTGCCCTGAGAGAATCAGAAATATACTTACGCCATGGAGATCACCATGAAGTCCAGCCAGTTCCATGGGTCCCGTAAAAACGTAAACCCACCTATACAAAATCCTCTGGCAACTATTTTTGTGAGTGATTCAAACGTATAGATGCCAGTGAAGGTGTATCTTAAAAGAGAAGAACAGCACAATTACAGGAGTCTTGGGGAGGTAAACAATGGTACTGTTTCTGCATAGTAACACAATGCTGTAGTGTCCACAGTTCAAGGCTGGTAACTCTCACGGATCTGGCGTGACACGCTTTCAGACTCTCACATAAGAAATCTTACAGCAAATCAAAGTTATTCAATTATAACCCTAAAATTAGCTACACCAAAAGCATTGGGGTAGTTTTGCAAACCCTATAGACTGTTTACAAAGTGATTAAACTGCTACATAAATGTAAATGCGTGTGCAGACTTGTCTTGAATTGAAAATCCCTCTCCAATCAGCTGACCAAAGTCGGCAACCCAGACAGTGTCACATTCACATCCATCTACATTTCATTCCCAGTTGAAAGACATTCAGTTTCACTTGAAAAATGCATGGCAGAACAGTGGTCTACTGTGACTGTTCATTGGTTGGTTAAACAATAGTGCCCCTGCCTGGTATGACCCAGGCTGATCATTAGCCAATCACAAACAGTGTTTCAGAAAAGATATGTTTCATTACACACAATGTAATACATATCATTGTATATCATTTTTCCAATCCATCTAACCATCTTGGAGCCTCTTACCCAGTACAGTGTCGTGGTGAGACAGAAGCCCATCCCAGGCTCCATAAGTCAGGGAACTCCCAGTATAGGATGTCACTCCATCGTAAGGCATATATTATATGTTATATGCTTAAAGGAACATTTTAGACCAATTTGATTTACTATATTATTTGATCATGCCTATATATTTACATGAAAGATTTTAGGTATAGGTACAACTGTTACTTAACAATAAAACTATTGCTGAGATTTTAGTGTGCATGTCTCCTCGTTGACATGTAAGCTTATGGTTGCTGGATCAATTTCTGGTTTGTTTGAAATTTCAAGATTTGCTTTTGGGAAGAAAAATTTTGCCTGGCTCTTCTTCAGAGGGATCTGAATCGTTTCTGACAGAAAACGGGTGTATAAGCACGAATCAGGCATTAGCTGACATTCAAAAATGGCCGCATTTTCTTGAGAAAATGATGTTTTGCATGTTTCCTCGTGAAGTTTTTAAGCCATTTCGGCTTGTGTTGACTGGTAATTGTACTGCATTCATATATTACTTTTACAAAGGAGAATTCTTAATCACATGCTATAACGTGGAGATTGAACTTAATGTGAGTAAAATAGCACCATTTGTCTTTAAAAGGACAAAAGGTCAGAGGCATGCATATCTCAGAATCATTCTCATATGAGCTGACACACAGACCTGCCATTTTAAATTTCGCTGTACAATTTATATTCCACTAGCACATAGGAGCCTAGTTAAGGGTTCCTTATGAAAATAGCCGCTAAAGGTGCAAAGGTGTCTCACAAAATTGCATGGCTAAGCAGAGTCATTTCATCTTGCTTGGTGAATGCACAGGTCGCACTAGCCTGAGACAGAGGAGCATGGCTGAGATGGTGCAGATACCCACTAGCCTGAGACAGAGAAGCATGGCTGAGA
>JAODKM010000081.1:413177-431877 GCA_026780845.1 Petrocephalus sullivani
GTGTCCTCAGCGAGCCGGCCCCAGACAGCGTTACACTCTGCTGCCGATCTGATTTGTTATACCGCCAAGCAAAGGGAAAAAGATCCCAAACTGGGGAGGGGCAGCTCCATCAGCCCCACTCACTGATCTCTCGCTTGCTCACACCCCCCCACTCCCTGATCCCCCCCCCCCCCACACACACACACCATCCCACCCATTGATCACCCCCACACATGCCAATGCCCTTTAACAGCCAGCCTCCTGTTCATTCAGCAGTACAGCTAGAGATGTTTGGAAGATGATTGCTTTCCAAAGCGTCCCAGACTGGACGTGGACACCAGGTCTTTCTCCAGACACTATGCTCTTCACCTGATACTGTGTAAATGCCTGATTGGGCTCAAATCCACAGATCCTGCTTCAGGGATCAACAACACAGAGGTGGGGGGAGGTAAAGAGTGACCACCAAATGAGGCCTAAGATAAAAACTCCCCGGTAGCGGCTGATAGGTGTGGCCCATGGAACGAGTCTTGCAATTGGCCACTGCGTCAGGACGTGGGACATTCTTTTGCAGAGAGGTTTTAAAGCAGCAAAAGATGAGGAAGCTATCTGCCGCCGGAGGGCATAACAACGCTGCACATAAACGGACTGAGCAGCCAAACAGCTGACTAAGGCTCCCACATGTACATGCACACAAGATTATGCCCATGAATGTGCTCATGCACATGCACACAGGCTCACAGTCATAGCATTAGTCACACCCTTACACCTCTTTCTACTGCACTTTCTATTTGGCCCAGACAGCTCTGAAAGCTGAACCCCCCCCAGCACTCCCCACTGGGGTAGTTGGGACTGCAACGCTGCATTTCTCCTCCTCCTCCTCCTCCTCCTCCTCCTCCTCCCCACCACCAGGCCAGCCCTCCCACCCATCCACACCATGACAAACTGCAGCCGTAGTCAGGTTTCAACAGTGCTGCAAGCTCAGAGAAAAGGGGGGGGGAGACAGAGAGAGAGAGAGAGAGAGAAAGGAAGAGAAAGCGCTGGTGGAGAGCTGGGGGGGGGCGGGGGAAAAGGACATCTTTACACTCGACACAAACGTTCCCTGCAGAAGCACTTCCTGCCAGCTTCCGGATTTCAATCCCACAGTTACAGCATGTTTGCTCCACCTCACCAGCTTCAGCTTCCCCTGCGTGGGCAAAGCTAGTTTGGTCATGCAACCATGGTCACTCACGTCTACAAAACCTTGGCAGATCGCAGAAGAGGACAAGCAGATACATACAAATGCACCTGCACATATGCTCACCCAACTTTTTCTCAAGGGGGGGGTGTTGTGGCGCTGAAAACAGACTGTTGGCCCATTATTCCCTAAATACATCCCAAGGTTACAGCGTTTATTGTCTTGGGAGGTTTCTTAAAGCTATCTGATGTGTTCTCCATCACTGACAAAATGGCAACAAAATGGAATCAACACCTGCCTACTCCAACAGAGATCAAATCACATGTGGAGAGACTGGTGTCCGGTTTCATCGGGACTCGACACCAAAGGCACAGGGAAGAAACCATGTTTGTTAAAAAGGAGCAACAGCCCTACTACAGTATGTACAACCAATGACTGCGTCTCCTCACAACACAAGGCAAAGCAGCAACACAAGACTAACCTTCCCGCCTATCACCATTTCCACCTACAGGCAGTAAACTCAAACGCATGTTTGTTTCTAGATGTAACCCTCTTCTAGAAATCTACCATAAAGACAATGGTGTAGGAAAGATTTTGATATTGAGGGGGAACACAACATAGCAATTTAAACACAAAGGTCTATTTATGGGGGATAACTGAAGCCAAATTAAATACTATGGAGTAAACCTCCCCCCCAGGTACCTACACCTTGGCATGAATACCATTTCACTAGCACACCTGCCTTTTCCATGCAATATATTTGCATCTTTAAGAATACAGGATGATCACTCCACCGCACATACAGCAAGAGTAAATCTCATGAATGATGAAGACGACTCTTGATCAGAAATCTAGAGTTTAAACATATACAGAGCTTCAACTTGTGTACCAAGAGAAGAAGTCTTCACTTATGAAGAGCACAAATAACCCACTTTCATTCTGTATCTACATATGCATGTATATTAATATATGTTGGTTGAAATTCTCCCAACTGAAACATTTAGCTGTTCCAAAAATGCCATCCAGTCGTTGATCCAGTTTCCATGCCCTCTTGACCTTTGCAGGATCGTGGGAGTAAAGACCTTATCCCAGAAGTAATGGGTGCAAGGCAAGGAATAACCCAGGATGGGGCACTGACCCACTGCAGAGCACATGAACCATTTATATGCACATTCACACTGACAGACAATTTGGCAGCTCCTATTCACCTTAGCCTGTTTTTGGACTGTGGGGGTGGGGAGCAGAGAAAACCCCACAACTACATCGGGACAGCATAAAAACACCCCAAGCCTTGGACTTATCTTGGCTCGAATCCACTTTGAAAACATACCTGTTGAAACTCAGAACTGCAAAAACTGCCAGACAAAGTTTTAAATAAAGCGCATGACTGTCTTAATCTGACAACCCACCGTCTTGTCCAAGCTTCTCCCCTTCTGGTTTCCACTTCTCTCAAAGCAAAACAAAACTGAACGTCTGTCAGAAGGAGGCGTCGTATCGAGGCATCAGCTGCGGAGCCCCGCCCCCTCGAGCCCCACCCCCTGAGCCCCACCCTCCCAAACCCCACCCCCTCGAGCCCCACCCTCTCTAGCCCCATTCAGACTGCGCTGCTTAGTGACGCATCACAACACCACTGAGCTAATCTGTCATGCACTTGCATCACAGGCACTGGTCTCCTGTGGCGCGGCCAGTGCTCAGGAAACTTGAAGGACACTCGCTATGAGAGACACGAGGCCGTTTCTGGGAGGGATCCGTACGTCCCTTAGCAGCTAGTCAGGCTGCGACAGGCTGCTGCACTGAAGCTGCAACTGGATGTTTCCTCCAAGGTATGTGTTGCAGGGAGCGGTGGGGATGTTTTTCCACTTCCGCAGAACCGCATCTCCCTAGATCCACATGGTCGTTCATTTTGCACAGACTGTACAGTCATTAACTGATTGGCTGATGTACCCCAGCACTGAATATCTCCCACCCCCGCCATTCCCAACACTTTCCACTGCAGATTTTTAGTCAGACCCTGAAGACTTGCACAATGGGCTGTTACACATCAACATTCTATTCCAAATATAGTGTAATTCTGTACTACCTGCATGACAGGGCCAAACAATACTGCAAACACAATACTGCTGTACTACCTACATGACAGGGCCAAACACAATACAGCTGTACTAGCTACATGACATTGCCAAACAATACAGCTGTACTAGCTACATAACAGGGCCAAAAACAATTCAGATGTATTACCTGCATGACAGGGCCAAACACAATACTGCTGTACTACCTGCATGACAGGGCCAAACACAATACAGCTGTACTACCTACATGACAGGGCCAAACACAATACTGCTGTACTACCTACATGACAGGGCCAAACACAATACAGCTGTACTAGCTACATGACAATGCCAAACACAATACAGCTGTACTAGATACATGATAGGGCCAAAAACAATACTGCTGTACTACCTACATGACAGGGCCAAACACAATACTGCTGTACTACTTACATGATATTGCCAATCACAATACAGCTGTACTACCTACATGACAGGGCCAAACACAATACTGATGTACTACCTACATGACAGGCCAAACACAATATTGCTGTACTACCTACATGACAGGGCCAATCACAATACAGCTGTACCACCTACATGAAAGGGCCAAACAGAATACTGCTGTACTACCTACATGACAGGGCCAAACACAATACAGCTGTACTACCTACATGACAGGGCCAGACACAATACAGCTGTACTAGCTACATGACAGGGCCAAACACAATACTGCTGTACTACCTACATGATATTGCCAATCACAATACAGCTGTATTAGCTACATGATATTGCCAATCACAATACAGCTGTATTAGCTACATGATATTGCCAATCACAATACAGCTGTACTACCTACATGACAGGGTCAAACACAATACTGCTGTACTACCTGCATGACAGGGCCAATCACAATACAGCTGTACTACCTGCATGACAGGGCCAGACACAATACTGTTGTACTACCTACAGTATTGTGCAAAAGTCTTAGCCAGTTAAAAATGATGTTGAAATGATCTTCATGCTGATGTAAAATTATGATATCTGTCAAAGTGTGTCAGCTCAGCAATTTCAAAACCTCATCCTAGTATGTGCAGTGCCACTGTATTTTTCAATTCAACCACTAGCACACCCTGTTTGGCTAATAAATACCTCACCGAGTTAAATTTAATTAATTAATTGAGCCAGATGTGAAATGTAACAAATACATGGAACAGCTGCGGTGCCCCTGAGGCGAGGTCTAGTAACTGAAACGGTGTTCATCTAGCCATCAAACAAGAGATCAGTAACTTTTTGGAAAATGTAAGGAATTCCGGTTTTATTGTGGTACTGTTAATTTGAATATATTATATGTTAATTTGTTTTTTTTCCCTGAACAAATATACATTTAATACCCAGATAAGTAACTTTAAATATTTTCTTTGACTGCTTCAGACTTCTGCACAGTACTGTACTAGCTCATGGGAATTTTACTTACAGAAAAATGTTCTGAGGGCAGAATGAAAAATGATTGCTCCAAGAGATAAAATGGTTCAGAGAGATAACCAATCAGATCTTGTGTCAGATGTCAGACCAACCAATCAGGTGTCTTGATCCAACCTCCTCTAGTTGCTTGGGCCCACCTCCTCTATAATCTGATTGGTTATCTCTCTGAACCAAACATTGTTTTTGTTCTGCCGTCATTTTTGTGCAAGCAAAACTCTCGGAGCCTGTACTACCTACTTCACAAGGCCAAATACAATACTGCTGTACGACCTACAGTACATGACAGGGCCAAACACAATAAAGCTGTACTACCTACAATACATGACAGGGCCAAATACAATAACGCTGTACTACCTACAGTACATGACAGGGCCAAACACAATAAAGCTGTACTACCAACATCACCTGACCAAATTCTTTGCATGTTGAATGAACATAAAAGGTCCTGACAACATCCTCATGAACTCATGAACATATATTGATCATCTACCTTTTTATATCAGTTCAGAATGCCAACTTTTAATTCAAAAATGAATAATAATGAATTCATTTCATCTAATTTTAGCGAACTTTGATATATGGTGTGTGGAACCTCTATGAATCACCCATCCTTGGTAGATTTAAAAGCTTTTCCCCACAATGAGAGTGTAGCAGAAGTGCGGATTTGATCTCTCATTACAGTAAGGCCCATTTACACACTCTTCATTACCTACCCACAACCCACCTCTAAAAAATGCAGAAGACTATAACCCTCCCAGGAGTCAGAGGCTGATTCAATCTGTAACCAAGATGGCAAGTTGTGGAAAAAGGAAAGAGAATGAGGAGAAGTAACTTGTGAGGATTTAATCTGCTGCTCTGTATTTCCTTCACTGATGTAAAATAAAAAAGGAAAACTGCACGGCGAGGTTCAAAATGGCCCTGAAGTACATAATCTGGCTTAGCAGCTAGCACCATAGACGGGGGGGTAGCTGCAGAACCTGATGTCTTTGCATCTCTTTCATTCTCTGCAACTTGTACCCACTGAGTTATAAATTTCCACTGAATTTCCAGTGAGGCGGAAAGTCTAAGTAACACAAGATATGGCTGGTGATACATGCGCTTGTGCTTGTTATATGCCGATTAGCTGATGAAAATACTACAAAGTCAATCACCTTTTGTTATCCAGCTTTGTTTGTGTAATGCTATGAAACAATGACAAAACTGAGCATCACAAGAACCCATAAAAATAACCCACAAAGTGTTTACTAGACAGCTCTGGAGCCACGCATAGAAAATGGAGTGCATGTACCTGGAGAATCACACAGTCTGGCTCTCCAAGGGACAAATATGTTGCTACCGAGGGCCTACTTACACGTATGCGAGGTGTGCACTGCCCGTGTTACACAAACCCTGACTTGGGGCCTACACGCAGCAGGCCATGTGAACGCTACGCGCTTTAAAATCCGTCCAATCAGGACAAGGCTCTTCCCCCAGATCACCCTCCATCGGCTGCCAAGGCGCAGTCTCCTGAGGACACACTGTTCTAGAGCCAATGCAGCCGCTATTTTCCTGCGATGTGCTGCATTAAGATACTGCCACAAGGTGGGGGTGGGGTGGGCTGGGGGGGGAGCAATTTAAGACATGCATTTAGAATCGCCTCAATATGCGATCCTTTGCACTGAGCTGATCCCAGCTTCACCAAGGCTGAGTATGGAGGAGATCTTTGAGACATCGCTATAGAACTAGGGAAAGGTCAAAAAGCACATAAACTGGGAGGCTGCTGTAACCCAGAAGCCAACGTATCAGAGAAAACAAAATATCAATCTGACATCCACTGACCGGCTTCGCTTCAGATCACTCAGCTTATAGACAATCCCGTTATTAGAAGGTCTCATTGGTCAGACAAACCTGTACGCCTGTCACCTGACACTGTGCACTTCTGAGCACCAGAAAATATATTAAATGAACCAGTGCTTTGTCCACAGTGACCTGATTTTAACAAGCCCTCTGACACTCCTTTATAACCACAATAGAGGATGGTCTAAAAAAAAAAAAAGGCAGGATTAGGCCCCGATACCCACTGAGACATACAACATGGAAACGCGGAAAGTAAACCATGCTCTTAATAGGATAATTGGTATAGCTCCCCCCTTCACTTCCAGCTTCATTGCAGGGGTAGTTTCTTTCATTTTTCTTGTTGGGTTGGGCACTAACTGAGTGAACGGTCAAGAGGAAGACTGAAGTGGCTGGGGTGCGGACACACAGTTGAGGAGGAACTCACATGCTTATCTGCATAGAATGGGTCAATGTCCTCCAGTGGCACTGTCACCATACCCGGAGGAATGTCCCCGTAGATATAGGGCAAGCTACGGCCTGCCTCCAGGTCGGTGTTGGGATGATTTTTGTTGTCATCGTCGTCATCGCGATGACTGCTGTCAGACTTCGGGGGCTTCTTCTTCTTCTGCTCGTTGATGCGCTTCTCGATATTGGCCAAAGTTTCTGGGGTGAACCTCTTGAAGCTGTCAGGTCCTGGCGGTGCGAGCAAGGGTGCAGCCATGTTTTCATCCTGCAGCAACTTCTTCTTTAGTTATGTACCATCCAGGACAGGCAGCTCTAGGAGGAGAAGCAGAGAGCAGCAGAAGGCGTGTCAATCTCACGTCATACTGGAAGTTATTATCGAGGTATACAAAAACGCTGACAATAACCATGACCAATTTCCCTTTACAGAATATGGTACAGAGTGGGCCTGAAGCCTAATTCAGAAAGCACAGGGCAGAAGGAAGGGGACACCCCAAACACAGAGCCACCCTAACAGAGGTGGGTAGTTCACGTCCAGAAAGTAAAAATCCAGACCAAGACTTTGTTTCAACCAACCAGCTGAGTATAAAGAGTCGCGGTCACAGAGTGTGCAACTGGCTGGTTGAAACAAAGTCTTGGTCTGGATTTTTACTTTCTGGACCTGAATTATCCACCTCCACACAGAAATAATAATAATAATAATAATAATAATAATAATAATGACAGACCCATGTATATTGAGAGATTTGCAATGATTAAAATGTTTACAGAAATACAAAAAAATGCAAAAGAAATACAAAGTTTGGTTATAAGTCATAACTTGTGTTTACTGTACGAAACTGTACCATGCAGAAATCAAAGAAACAAGCATCCTAAGTAATGAATGCTTTCTCCTTATGACAGATCACCCATGTGTTTCAGATCATCGTCCTTAGAGAGGAGACTATACTGTGGTGTGGGCTTTTTCTTCCAGGTCATCATTTTCAGACAATGACCTCCTGCTGAATGGTATTTTCCTCTTCCACTGGTTTCTTTGACCCTATGACTTCTCATGTGATTACAGTATTGTCCACCTCCAGTCGTGTTGGAGTAATGGAGCACTGTCTAGCAAACCTACACAAGCCTCAAGGAGAAGTTTAGCAACTGACTGGGGCCAAATACACACACACACAGTTCATATATTCCACTCTCCAATAATGTTTATGGGCATAACCCTAATCCTAACTATGATGACCATTTCCCAAACCCAGCCCTAACCTTAAACATAAGTAATCAAACAAAATGAAAGACTAGAGTTGGCTAGGGCTGGGCAATATTCAGTTTTCAAACTCACCAAACTGTTTTTGAATAATATCGTGATAGATGATATTTTCATTTACATTACTTTTAAAAAGCATCACTCATTAGCAAAAATTGCAGAATTTGGCCACAAGGGGGCATTTAGTTGCTGCCACTCTTAAGCCCCTTTCAGACAGGCACTGCCACCCAGAACTTTTCTAGATATTTCCCAGAGGGGCTGTATATGTGAACAGAAATGTCCGAAATAGCTGTACCAGACATTTAACAAACTTTACCCCGCTAGGTCCCTAAGACAAAGTCTGGATAACTTCCGATTGATACTCAGGTGTGAATGGAGCAGGAAATTTTCTGGCGAATTGAGCACAAGCGAGTGGGCGTGTTAATGACGTTTATATCATACTGCTTCGAGTCTGTATATGGCTTTCCATTCTTTTGCTGCTATTGCAGGTACGTCCAAAAAAATGTAGAATTGATATCAAAGCAAAAACAGTTGTCACTGCTGAAGGATATATTATGTGTCATGTCCTGCCTGCTGCATGCTGCACCCTAGCACTACCCCGCATACCCACCGGAATATTTCTGGTTGTTGTAAACGCCGCTGATGCAGAAAATCTTTGGTTGTGTGCTACATGTGTGTAAGGCCAACTCCGGAAAATGTCCAGACTTAAATAATTCTCCTGAAAATGCCAGGAGTTCATGTATGAACACAACTACTAGCAGCAAGGGTTTAGAACAAGCAAGAAAACCATCTAGTATTTTTCTTCATGAGCAGGTCAGCCATCTTCAGTGCAGGTGTAACACGTGTATGACAATTATCATTTCAAAGTGAAATTGATATTGTTAGTTAAGACTGCCAACATCGCCATGATAATATTGACATATTGCCGAAGCCTACTTTTGGCATTCATAATTTTTTTATTGCATTTACAAATTTTTATGAAACTGAGGTTTATATCGTGGGGACCTGAGCTATAAAAGTGAAAGGATTAACCACATTGGACATTTGGTCCCCACAATGTGTTAAATATAAACCCTCACACACACACCAACAAAAAATGCAGACAAACTGTTACATGTCTACTGCTATAACTGTTTCTGCCACTAGCAAAACAAATACCAAATTAAATACTGTTATCAATAAAACAAAAATAATAAATAATGCATAATCATTAATAACAATACAAGCTGCAAAGAAATGGAACTTTTTGCAAAATATATCATAACAAAAAGATGACCATCCCAAGGACTGTCTGCAGTAATGTACCGTGGGAGCCAGCCATAGAAAATAATAGTGATAAATGGATGAATTTCAGTAAACACCACACAGTAATTAAGTAATCAACAGCCACTTAAATCACCTTCCAGCATAATATCTCATACCTGGAGAAGTACGTAATCCATTGAAGAGACACGGGAAAAATTATACATTTTCATATTCATTTCAATCAATAATACTATCCATTCACTGACCCAATGGTCCACTTAAAATGACAACGTGACTGTTGACCAGAGCATTCTGGGACATGCTATTCACCTAACAATGATGCTGTTCAAGAGAAATTCTGGGCTGCATTTCAGTCATTGTCAATTAATTTGTATAAAATGGACATTATACAGATAAGAGACAAATAACATCCAGCAGAATTAAAAGAGCAATATCACACGTACATCTCAAGTAGCAAAGGAACGAATGTGGTTCTGGTGGGCTACATCAGCTAAAAAAAAAAAACAGTTAAATGTTATTTAGTACATTTGAGGAAAAGGGACATGCAAAACCACCTAGTTGATTCCTCCTCATATTTATTTTTTTCAATTCACAGATAAAGATGTCTAATTCTGCCATTAAATACTAACTGTCTAATTAGTACTACTTGATTCAAACAAGTTAAGTTGCATCCTGACCCAGCACAGGAGTGTACAGGAGCCTTGTGTCGATATGTGAGAGCTGACTGAAGGCACCATTTGCAGGTGGCCGCAGATCATGAAAATCATCCTGACGCTCACATTCACAGATTATTGTCACAGCTTAACTGGGAAAAGAGCTAATAAGCGATGCTATGAGCCCAAGGGGAAAGTATGATACATAAAACAAGATTTTAACTCTATGGAACAAAAGGTTTATCAATTCATTACTATAATTGCTGCGTGAAAAAAAATTAAATCTGACGATTACATTTAATGTTTATGAAAAGATGTACTTTATAAGACATAATAGGCCTATAAAATACATAAATCCAAACATATCTGCTTATTTATGAATTCTATTAGTAAAACCTGACTTCTGAAAAATTACAGGCCTATGTAAAATGTAAACAATACTTTTAGCTATATTGTAGCCTATGCCAAAGCTTTAAAAAAGTTATAAAATGTTTTTTTATTGAATGCATTTTGTAATTTATCATTAAAATTACTTTTAAAAATTTTAAAATCAGTTCATATCTTGTCCAGTTTCATGTCTGTAACAACTGTATTTCCAGATGATTTACTCAAAATCTGTGTAGGCACTTTTCACACATCTCCTGGGTGCCTGGTGCAGGGATAGTAGGTAATCCAGTAATGAATCCAGTTTCTGGAGGCCAAAAAGACTCCATGAGCCCAAAGACACAGCTGGATGCGCCCGTGTCCTGTTTCGCATACCCCAGTGAAGAGTTTGCCCTTATCCATCTGGCACGCTAACGTATTCCAGGTTGGATTTACTGGAAATGGCTCCACGTGAGGTTATTTAAAATTCCACCAATCTTTTCCAAAGAAATTCAAGCATTTTCTTCAAATGAATATTCAGTATTTTTCCACAATACATTAAGCAGCAAAAGAAAAAAAAGTACTGGCGATTATTGCAGAGGAGCTACTACAAAGATGCATACAGTTACAAATATGTTCATCCTCCTAATATCACGATGTTCCTGCCATGGACACTGACTCCAGGAAAAATGCTCGGGTAGAAAGGTAGACGTCAGCTAGGAGATGTGAAGAGAATATGCCAAGTTTCTCCTCCATTTTAAATGCATAGACAAAGAGGGATTACAGCATGAGGCCTCTCAGACATGCATGAAAACTGAAGACCTTCCCAAGGACAGTCTAACTAATGTTCCATTCCGGCACCTACTCTCAAACCCCTGACGTCTTGTGTAACTCGACCCTATTCTCCCAGTGATCACAGCCCCAGGTAAACAGAGGAACCATACCCATATACAAATCACACGAGTCCCACTCCCAGGCCGCGTGCAGAAAAATCCAGCATTGTCGTGAAAGCAAGGCTGCGCGTTCCAGCAAGACATCTGAAGAAGAGGCAGGCAAGCAGAAAATAAACACCACCAATCAGCCTCTGAGAGGAGAAACAAATGCTCTCTGTAACAACGATGCAGCAAGGTAATATTCTTAAAAGGACTTCTATTTTAAAAAGTACTGTAGTCAACACCCCCGGTCAGCTGACGCCTCCTGCATTCCATCCCCCTTGTGTGTCTTTCACACGTCACGACTGACATGCTAAGCTAACCCTGTAATTCACCGTATTTAGATAAATGACCATTTCTATTTGAAGGAAAAAAATTGAACACATTTCCATTAATCTATTTCTTCACATGGCGTTAAACATGTGACGAATACAACTGAACTTTCCTAACTTTCTATATAATACATAATCTGTGCAAAACTGCGGTATTAGTATGATATATAAGTAAACAGCCATTAATCAAGATGATTTTGCATTAAAATCAATTGAGTAAACTATTAAGTTAAAAAAAAAACAAAATTGATATTAGTATATTGATTAAATATATGATATCATAAGTATTAGATAAAAATGAATCGATTAATCTAAGGTGTATGTTAATTATATTATAGTTATAGAAAGTGAATCTCTCATATTTAAACGTTTTTATCAATGTAAAAGAGCAGCATTGGTTCCACCTTCAGAGAGCGAAGCTTCGGTAAATTAACATCCTAAGTGATCAGTCCACACTCAGAAGGCCTATAGAATCCCCGGCTAGGGACCCTATGCCACTTAATATAATAAAGGGTCGTTTTCCTGCAATGATGTAGGCATAAGTACTCTGCAGCCAACTTTAAGTGCAGACTTAAGAACTTTCTAAAATAATTACTTTTAAAACAATCATTAGCCGGAAAAACAGCGCAAATCCAATCCATAAATGAAAGACTTCCGGCATCCCGTTACATACCGACGCCACACTCTGTTTCATACATTTACGTGCCGCTTGCCTGAGTAATCCATGACCCCCGTCCCCAACCCAAAATTCACACCATCACCAGACACTTATCAATTTCCTTTATTTAGTCGTTTATCTTTCCTGCAATAAACAGCAAAAATACACTATACAACATCGTGGTATATAAAAGAAAAACACATCTACATAAGAAGTCCAGGGATCCCTTTTAAGTGACGTCTCTGTCCTATGCAGATAAGTCCGAAATAATAACATCGGACAACTGCAAAATATTCTCTTCGCCGTCGCTAACAGCGCTCAGCATCCTTTTTTAGGTTTAATGTACCCCTTCCGCGAATGTGCGCCCCTTCGGATCCATCATCTATTGATTCGGAGTTTATTCCCTTATTTCAAGCACTAATTCAGCGATGTCAGCAAGAAGAAACAGCGTCGATACCATATAGCTGCTGATCACACGGACATCCCCCTGCGTCCTAACGCTCAATGGCCGGCAACTCGTCTTTTCCAACCCCCCCCCAAAAAAACGAATTTTACAGAAAGCCCCTAACAGCCGGATTCCGCAATGCTTATAATAACTATTCCGTAAAATAAAAAATGAAAATAAAAATCAGTCATTTTAAAAAAATCCTAACCGAAAACATGACAGGGCAAAATATAACTGTCGGTGTAAATGAGGTTTGTTCAAGGTGAACATAAGCACCGAAAGCAACGTGCTAACTCTCCTGCAACACCAGCACCCACCACTATCACGATGCCTAATTTTGCAGCATTTAAAAAGCTACTCGTGATGACAATCCGTGATTATAAACTAAGGCATGCAGTTCTAAAGCAAAAGCTGCATTTTATTAATTAAACCTTCAGATTAGTTTTAAAGCTTACTGATCCTTCGGAAATTTGCGCAGAGGGGGAGAGGATACTTACTTTTAGCTCAAAAGTAGATAAATGCAAAGCGGCTCAAGCCCATCTCCTAAGCACATTTTCCCAGACAGTAAGGATGGCGATCCGATGGCCGCCGCCGAAGGCATGCAGTCTCTGATGCGTCACCGGTACCAAGGTACGCGCTTACTCCAGAGGGAGCCGGCCGGTCAGTGCCGGGGAAGCCGCCGCTCGCCGCGGTGTCAAACGGGCGCTGTCCATTTCAGCACCACTCCGGAGTACAGATCACCAAAGAACGTATTTAGGCTCCCGTTATGAAGAATCGGGGAAGAAAACCGAGTACAAAAAAGAATTACGGCGCAGGGTGATATAGAGAAAGGTGCGGCGACCGAGATCGGAATTAGAAGCCAAGTAACTGAGCGCACCGGCACGGAGGTTACACCATCCCGACAGACGAGGGGCATGGCGCGGCGGCCACTGACACCCATATATAGGCTACCGCCTGCCCAGAAGGACACTGAAGGCATCTGCTATGCCGTTTGGCTTACAACAAAACGAGATCACATTACTGATCGCTATAATCATAGACGCAATCGGCTTCCACTAAAGTACAGAAAGACTTTCTTCCAAAACGGATGAAAAGCGGTCAGATTAAGATATTAGACACCGGCGAGCTAATTCCCTAAAGATGTTGCGTAAGAATTTTAGCTTGATTCCCGGAATTTGTGGTGTTTGTATATAATACAGAAGTGTGGGCACAGCTTATATAACAACCACACAGGCTATATGAACACGTAGCACCGTTAACTTAAAACAAACACAGTCGCATCACAGCAGTCTGCTTTCCGACAGTGCCTTTTACATGAACGGAATGCCTTACAAAAGTAATATTAATACCCGCATGAAGTGCGACTTCTGTGAGTCCAGAGACAATAAATAATACAGCAATAATAATAATAATAAGAAGAAGAAGAATGTTATAATCGCTGTTTATTATTACTCTGCATTAGGAGAACTATCGATTACTTTATACGGTACGTCTGAAGCAAAGAGCGGCCTTTTTAATTAACTAAAAAAACACACACACACACACACACACACACACACAAAATCCAGTACCACCTCCTTACATTTATCTCCCTGGCAGTTACAGAGAGCAAAATTCCACAAAAAAGACAACATATTCATTCATTTCTATGCATTAAAAGTTCTGTCTAGAAATCGTATACATTTTTCCTTGACTGCACAGAAGAGGCTCCTGGCCAGCACACGCGATTACATGCGAACGTCTCTGCCGTGCGGGCCACGGGCTCTAAAAATACTGCAGTGGGGAGATTCTGCATGCCGGAGATTACACGTCCAACTTAAAGCATATGTCGAAAAAGCACAATTAAATACGGCATGCGTCACGAATAAACACACTGCGCAAAAAAGGAAACGCCAATTTCTACGATTCAGACTAATTGGCAGATTTTTCAAGCCTAAGTTTTATTGAAGAGCTCGTACCACACCCGTAAAGTGTACCTACTTTCGCTTCAACATTATGCCCAATAAGCTTAATAATTGCACAGCGACTTTCTAAAAACATGACTGTTCATATGAGATTGACAGGGGATCAATTTTTCACCAAATAGCGTTATTTTTTTAATACAGCTGTAATAAGTATAGCGAGGTAATGACCGGGAGACTGGGAAGACTTGGGGGGGTGGGGGGTGGGGGGGCACCGGGAAACACTGTTACCACGTTATATGTGTTTATGATGCTACATTCCGCGATGCTGAGAAAATAAACATCAGGAAAAAACCACGAAAGCGTTTAGATTGTCACATTCAAGCCTTTCTCTCTGTTTTTGCAATCCACCAAAGTTTGACACCCGTTCCTTGCTATCCCAAGATATGCGTATATTTCACATCTCTACATATCAAAATGTCATGCAGCACACTGTAAGGCCAACACCCAAAAGTACCCAATTTAAATACTTTTGCCCGACTGCCCCATTCTGTTTGCCCATAGGGATTTTGTCGAATACATTGCAGAAGACTGTTCCTGCGTGTTATATTGTAACGCATCTCTATTGGAGGCTGGCAATCAGCCGATTCACAAATGCAGGTAAAAGATGCTGGTCCGAGCGCTGCTCTGCGGCATTAAGGTTTATGCAGTAGACAGCAGAGAAACGGCACCCATTCGTTAAAAATCCCCAGCCGAATGACAAAGGAGAATGTGTACTTACTTTTTTCAACATTAACAGAAATCCAGAAAGGCGTCGCTGAACTGCGGATGTCCGAAATGTTCAGGAGAAACTGCGGTTGTCGCCATATTGTTGCCGCTATCTCCCTTCCCGAAGCGTGCAGTTACCCTGCATAATTGATGACTCTCAGCAAAATGTTAGGGACCATCGCAAAATGCCTCTTGGAAACAGAAAGGGATCGTCGACTTATCGACGAGAGCAGCTGAAATTATTCAGAAAGAAACAATGCGAAAAACAGTCATATATATAACTATAGAACGCATCCGGTTTGGAGGAAAATATTTAAATAATCGAATCGTATAAGTAAGATAGGTCTAATTCACTCGGGTTGAAAGCGCACAATGTATTTGAGAACTTTTATTTATAATCCAGATACCGAATAGTTTTTTAGCAAACTGTTGCAGGATCCAAAACTGAAAAAATTCAAAAGGCAGATGACTGCCATTTACCCCGAAGGCTGTCGTGACAGTATCTGATCTGTCTTATGTTACAGGGTATCCCAGTATTATGACTTCGACACAGACGTTGCCTCCCAGTACGCCAATCCGATGGTCACAGAATCAGGAATGCAGATACGGTGCAAAGGTTATTAATATGCACATTATGAAATACTATGTGTCCCACAGAGTAGTGTGGAATTGTGTGTCTGGCCCCAAATTGCCGAAAAGACTATTAGCCTCGGAGAGATAATTAATAATTGTTAACCTGTAGGATCTACCAGGAATAAAATCTACATCAGCACAGTTAACAGGCAAGAGTATTTTTGTGCCAACTAAAGATCTGAATTCTGAATCCATGACACTGAATGACCCATAGAGAGAATCCACAGAAACAGTAGGGAGTATAACAGAGAAAGAACAGATTAGAGCTGTCACCCATGACATTCATGGCATTTAACTGCAGGAATCTCTTCATCTGAAACAGTCTACATATTACAGTGCTCACAGAAAGTCTTGGGAGGCTTGCTTAATTCAGTAAAAATGTAGCAAATTTATTGATTTGTGGTTTAGTATCCCTTTGGGAACCAGTGATTACAATTGCAATTAACAGCAAAACCTGAATGAGTCAGTCAAAAATGGTGAGACATGATGGTGACACATTATGTCTGTGCAGAGTGGTACAGTACGTATTGTGGGACGAAGGACTCGGGAGTAGGAGTCAGGGAATACAAACCAGGTTTTCTTGGAAAAAAGGGAACAGGCTGGAATGCAACAGGATCAGGGGGGGGATCTCAAACAGGGAAGAACACACAGGCTAACAAGTGGCATAACAAGTGATAGAACTGGGGAGCACAGTACTGGGGAGCACTTTTATACAAGGACTAATAAGGCAGCTAATGAGAGGCAGCTGTAGTGAATCACACACGGGCAGAAACAAGAGGCAAGACAAATGCATCACAGGCGTGGATCGTTAGAGCCGCAATAGGGAGAAAACAGGAATGGGAGGGGCAGGGAAGCAGGGGATGACAGCATCCCCCCTCCGAAATCATGCCCTCCATGCTTGAGTGACCAAGAGAGGAGGGGACCAAAGGGACCAAACAACAAGGCTGGAGACATACAAGACTCTGGACTAGAGAGGGGACGATAGGACATATGGTGGACAGAACCAGACAAGACAAAATACTAGACAAATAATACCGAACATGTGACCAAAGACAAGGCACCACTAGGGACACAGAGCGGTAAAGGTAAAGCCAGGGACCATAAAGACAATTGATTGGACACACTCAAAATCAGATGGAGGACCACAGGGACAGAAACACCGTAGAAGGCCATAGGGGACACAGGCCAAGGAAAAGTAAAGGCAGGACAGGAAATGGGGAAAAGAGACAAAGAGAAATAATGGGGGGTATTTAGATAGCCATCTGAAGCCTAGGAAGCTGTGCAAAGACTCAGGGCTGAGGGTCACTGGGACCGGGGAGGCGCCGAGGGTCCAGTGGGACAGGATTGGGATGATGCAGAGGAGACAATGGGACAGCAGGACTAGATCAGGAGGATGATGAGGGACCTGCAAGACCCCCTTCTTGGACACAGCATGGGCTAAGACAGGCGCTACAAAGATGGAGGAGATCACACCGAGGTCGGACTCTGGAAGAGCCTGGCCAAGAGAGATGAGCTCCAACATGGGCTCAGCCTGCTTGTTCAGTCTCCGCTTACTTCTTCTGGCCAGCTGCGGGGAGCTGGCGGGCAGATTGGTGGCAAGATGCGGGGAGCCGGCGGCTAGTATGTCAGGCAAGCACCCAGGTGATGGCAGATGAAGATGAGGTGGGTACCGATGGGACATTGGGGGATAGCAAAGCTGGATCTGATGGCACAATCGGGGCACCTGGTAATGGGTGGGGCACGGCCTGGGCACGTAGCGGCGAGCGGGTGCGGCTGGGACATTCAGAGACACGCAGGGTGGAACCAGGACAGCTGGAGAATAGGCAAAGCAGCCCTCCCTGGGCTGGGAGCCTGGAGAGTGGCAGCAGGTTCGGCGGTCAGCTGTGGGGAGCCAGCAGGCGGATCAGTGGTCATCTATTTCCAGAGGACCCCGAGGACCTCCAGGATTGCCGTCACCTCTCCGGGTTACAAATCCAGAGAGAGGGCTTCCTTGCATCCCCGGGCCATCCTCTTCTGCGAGGCCACAGGTGTATAAAATCCATGGCCACAGGTGTATAAAATCAAGTACCTAGGTATGCACAGTCTCACTGGATGTTTTTCAGGGGTTGGGCGTGACCCATTAATTCCAGTGGAAGGAACTCTTAATGCTTCAGCATACAAAGCCATTTTGCACAATTTCGTGCTCCCAACTTTGTGGGAACAGTTTGGGGATCTTGCTCCAACATGACTGCATACCAATGACCAAAGTAAGGTCTATAAAGACGTGGATGAGCGAGTTTGGTGTGGAGGAACTTGTCTGGCCTGCACAGAGCTCTGACGTCAACCCAATAGAACACCTTTGGGATGAATTAAAGCGGAAACTGCGAGCCAGACCTTCTCATCCAACATCAGTGCCTGACCTCACAAATGCTCTCCTGGAAGAATGGTCAAAAAGTCCTATAAACACACTCGTAAACCTTGTGGAAAGCCTTCCCAGAAGAGTTGAAGCTGTTATAGCTGCAAAGGGTGGGCCAACTCCATATTAAAGC
>JAODKM010000081.1:434623-463916 GCA_026780845.1 Petrocephalus sullivani
ATTCAATCATATACTATGTAAACATGCTGTGGGGGTGGTGTGTGCCTCTGTGCCTTTTGCTCGTGTTTTCCTGTCTTCTCTGTAGGGCCCCTGAACTACACCCAATGAAAGTGCAAGACATGGGGTGAGGTGAGACCCAAAAGGGGAGTTCAAAAAGGTGTTTAAAATGTTACAGCTGAAAGTCCTTATGTTTCACTAAATGAATTTTTTTTTCAAACTGGTTACACCCAGGAGCAACTTCTAGTACTATCCCCATGGTGGCTTCAGGTGAAGATCTGAGGGAGGAGGCAGACTGAAGTGCCTGGAAGCCTTAGTCTTAGTTCCAGTGAAGGGACCTCTTAATGCTTCAGCATACCAAGACATTTTGGACAATTCTATGCTTCAAACTTTGTGGAAACCGGTTGGAGAAGGTTCTCTTCTGTTCCAGCATGACTGTGCCCCAGTGCACAAAGCAAGGTCCATAAAGACAAAGTTGGGTGAGTTTGATGTGGAAGAACTTTACTGCCCCACACAGAACCTTGACCCTAACCACACTGAACACCTATGGGATGGACTAGAACAGCCTGACATCACAAATACTCTTCTGGATAAATGGGCAAAAATTTCCACAGACACTCCAAAATGTTGTGGAAAGCCTTCCCAGAAGAGTGGCAGCAGTTATAGCTACAAAGGGGGTGGGGGGCAACTCTGTATTGATGCCTGTTTTCTTAGAATGGAATGTCATAACAGTTCCTGTTGGTGTAATGGCCAGGTGTCCCATATAGGTCGTCCATATAGTGTATGGGTGGTTGTAAGCTCATAAATGAACATGAAGAATGACATGCGAAAGAACTTCTCCATTTCTTCAACTTCTTCAATCCTTCAACATTTTTTTTTATTATTGTAAAGCATATATCTTGGTTTACCCCACAATCTGCTGCAAACATTTGAAACGTCAGCATTTGCTAGCAATGCAAATGAGGTGAAAGTACCTCTCTGACGGAGGGAAGCTTTGCTTACTATATGGGGATGAACTCTAACTCTGATCTTCCACTAAAGATCATCCTTTGTCCTGCCTGGCTGAAGAGACATTTCTTCTTCTTCCTGATTAAGTAAAATTCACTCACACTGACACTTGGCAGTGCGTTCCTTATGATGACTACATTTTCAATGTCCTCATCTGCACTTTCATTACAGGTTTCGGGAAATGGAACAGTGCACACCTTTCCTCACCCCGTAAAAATGATTGGTATCTACCTAAAAATGCATGAAATACCGGTATCTATCTTGTTCTTCTTAACCCAAAGTATTCTAACATGCAATAGATGTACACTCTTAATGGGACATTTATTCATGACACACCCTTCACTTTTTGGAATCCTAAGAAAAACTTTATTGATGCCTGAGGGAAACTGCTTCGGTTACTTATTAGTAGTACAGTATTATTTATGAATGACATGCATGAAGGATTAAAAATGGTAAAACATACACTAAGCATGGGTATTTCTGCACTTTGAAAGTATTATTCCATTATAAGCTACCATTAATACAGCATTTTTAATAACATGAGAGAGCATTAAGGCACAGGACAGTGTTCTCTGATTGTATGAATTCCCTGGAAGTATTGTGATTAGATTTCACAGAAAGATGAAGCATAACATAAATCCAATAAACAATACATAGTTACCTGCACTTTAAAGCAACCATTTACCAACAGAAACTCGCAGCATGAGGTTACGTGATCAGCTCCTGTTGAAAAGGGCTTTTTTGCACCTTGCATATATTTTGCCATGGAAATTGATTCATCTTATAAGAAATCTTTTCAACTGACCCAACTCAGTTGTGTTGATGCTGCTTAGCTCAACTCCTTGAAAAATTGCTGAAATGTCTCATGCATGACGTTACATTTCTGTAACTTGTGATTTTATGCACATTATAAATACAAGGTTTCAGATTCACCCTGAAGCCAGATGTCTGGAAATTTTTCACAGAAACTTTACGTTTTGCCCTAAGGATTAATTTTAAAATAAATGAAGAAATTCACCTCATCCAAATATCTATTCTCACTAATACATCCACGGTGATATGATCTCACGATTACTAATAATGACAAATTCATCATTGAAGATAATTATATAAATTGCATAATGGAAATTAGTTTGTCCATATTTCATCTACCAAATTGTGTTTGGAAAAGCTATTCCTCCCCCAAGTGTTTACTTGTGGAATTGCAGCTGTTTAAAAAAAGTACTTTAGTATAGTTAATATTTCCAATCAAAGTATTATATATTAATGTAATTAAATCTTAAGATGCATGTTATTCATGCAACAGAAATAGAATAAAATGCATTGCTGCACGTTACACCATCTCGATCTGACAAGTACTTACATATACATAGTATAATGACCCGTACAATTACAAGTTACTGAGGAGTTCCGAACAGTATAACAATACACGGTTGCTGCCATGGCCACAGCCACGCCCCCTTTAAAAAAAACTGTTTACCCGCGCGACCCCTCTCCTGCACCCCGCCCCCGTCATACACCCACACGTTTCGCGTCACGCGCTCCCCCGCAACCCCACAGAACCACACTTAAGAGAAACACCACGAGACACGAAACCTGAAGGTATAAGAAGCGGGAGCTTCGATTGACGAGACTGAGGCAGTACGAAGTTTAACCACTAGGTGGCCGTTATTACACCTGTACGAGTCGGACTCGCCATCACACACGACACGGGGGGCACGCAGCCACGCGCCATACAGCAATCATCATTTAACACTACACGTGACATTATACTACGACACGAGGACATTACAACAATACATGGCGACTACAAAGAAATATATTATAAGCAGCCCCTGCCCGTCGGTGGCTCCAGTCTTATAATATATATGTACCACTGCATCGCTGCCTTGATCTCTGACCTGACTCATCTCCATATTGTTACCTTTCATAACAAGTATGGAGTTTAGTCAGGAAGTGACGGCGCATGGTGCAGTGAATTATGCAACCTAATGTAATTCTGCTGGATAGACAAAGTTGGGCATACACTATTAAGAGAAAAATCAGAATTTCTCTCACATTGGTAGATATCACTCACAATGTATCTCCATAATGTTTAGTTTAATCCAACAGAACCGTATAGTACCATGTAGTGATGTTTTTTTCTGCAAGTCTGAAAAAAATCACATGTTTTATGTAATTAGTACAAGAAATTTAGTTTTGAAAATTCAGAATAAATAAGTCTATTCGAAAAGTTTAACATCTAGGTTAATTTCACCCAGTATTTTCAGGTCCCGGTGACACAAACTCTGTCTATAACCTCTCGATCCTGGAAATAATACAAACAGCACATCAATTTGGATTCATACGTCTGAAAGTTGAGGTGAAATTCCGGGAGGTAATTAGAATTACGGAGCTGCCCGCAGGTGTCTGCGTGTGCGCCCTGCGAGATCAAACCCGGAATAATAACCCTGGTACAAGTGAGCATTGAGGAGTCTAATCAGAAAACTCTATACTTAAAATGACTATCTGCTGCTTTGATGGAAGGCTGCATATGGCGTTTAGTCTCGTTTATCCATTTTTATAGCTGATTTTGTAACTAGTTCAATTCACACTCCAGGAAAGAGATTCATTCCTGGGTGTACTATGAATTCTCCGTCTTATGTAACAGTTCAAAGTCCAACCTGCCCCGCTGCCCGTTCTCTGAATACACTTTTTTTCCGGACTGGTTACACCCCCATGCTCCCTAAACCGCCATTGCATCTAGCCGCCGAAAACTGCGCCACTCGGACTGGCGAAGATGGGCTTTTTAATAAACGCGTTCCGGCTCTTTTTCCAAATACTAAGCCTCCCATTACAGTTACTGGAAGTGGTCGGGCTGTACGGCGCCTATAAGCGCGTCTTCCCGTTCTTCATGTGTAAAATGTCGCTTAGCTACAACGAGAAAATGAAAGAGCAGAAAAGGGAACTGTTCCGAGACTTGGCGGAGTTCGCCGGGGCCGGAGGGGCGCTGCGGCTGCTGGAGATCGGCTGTGGAACCGGCAGCAACTTCCAGTACTACCCCCGCGGCTCCACCGTGCTGTGCACGGACCCGAACCCGCATTTCAAGAAGTACCTGCAGAAGAGCCTCGCCAGCAGCGAGCACCTGAAGTTTGAGAAGTTCGCGGTGGCCTCGGGCGAGGATCTGCGGGGGGTGGCGGACGGCTCGGTGGACGCGGTGGTGGCCACGCTGGTGCTCTGCACGGTGCGGGACACGGCGCGGGTGCTGGCCGAAGTGCACCGCGTATTGCGGCCCGTAAGTCACGCACCTGGGCCCCCTGCCACGTCCGATCTGTTATTCGGGACCGATAGCGGCGGCTTTCGGCGTAGCGGGACGTTGGAGAAGGCACTGCACATCGCATCATTTTTATGTGTGACCTGGGGTGGGGGGCAAAGGCGAAAACCAAAGCCAGCCGGAGGAGTGTTACTGTTACTAATCGCCTGCGGTCGGACTTGCATGGGGGGGTAATGCATATGCGCCTGCAATCCCAACACGCAGGCGATAGATGCGCTTTGCCATTGTGGTCGGCGTGCATGCTACCAGCGCTCAGTGTCCTCGGATCTGGCTGCATTAGTGTCTGACGGCGGCCACTGCACCAGAAGCGGCCGGATCCGGCGCGCCTCCCACCCGCTACATTGTTACAATCTACGTGTTATTCCCGGCGCGGTGAATATCGGCTAATAAGCGAACGCTGACGCCGCATCCGTCTCTTCAGGCTCCTGTCTGTTTCCTCCTAGGGCGGCGCTTTCTTCTTCCTGGAGCACGTCGTGTCGGATCCATCCAGCTGGACCTTCTTCATGCAGCATGTTCTCCAGCCTCTGTGGTATTACTGCGGCGACGGCTGCCAAGTCACCCGAGCCACCTGGAAGGACCTGGAAGCCTCCAAGTTCTCGGAGCTCAAACTGCGGCACATCCAAGCGCCGCTCTTCTTCCTGATAAAGCCGCACATTGTCGGGTACGCCGTCAAGTGAAGCAAGTCGAGGAACCGGCACGTCGCACCTTTTAAGTGTCATTTGGAGTAAATTCTGGGATTTGCTGTTTGTCTGCAACATTTGCTCAGCTGTTTAAGTCATGTTAAAATCGGGAATTAAACACCAATGTACCCCTCTGTGGGCAAGTGTGGTGGTAAGCTCTGGAGGGGATAAAAATCGATGGCTGGAGAACGAGCAAGATGGACTTTGCGAGATCACGCTGAGGTTATCTTCCAAATGTTATCACAGCCAGAAAACTGCATAATAAAGCGAACTTTACCGCGGTGTTTTCTTTTCTTCCATATTTTGTACTTTAAATGGACAGTGTAGCCTGCAGTTATTAGGGCTAATACTAACGGGAAAGTATTGCGAGATCTCGCATAAGACCATTTTCTTTTTCCATCCATCGATTTTCCCTGCCATGTCCGTTTGGGGGCTCCAAAGAAATCAGCAGAGCCCGAATTACTCATGAGAATATAGGATTTTATTGGTTAAACAATACAATAGAAATATTGCGCATCGCTGAGTAACTGACCACACAAGTATACTTGGCAGGTCTTTCCCCCAAAGGTTAAACGCTCATCAGAATATTATAGAGAACTAAAAAAATTAGTTCAAAGCACTTTCATTTGCTTAAGTGAACTGATAATTAAAGGTGTCCTAAGATGCCAAACATTAATTCTACTTTTAGCGGTCACAGAGAACACCCTCAGTAAAGACCGTATATGGTCACCACAAGGTCACATTTTGTGACCTTCCCTAGGTGACAACACACACTTCTTGTGTTTCAACGTGTACTAAAATAGGTGATAAAATATTTTCATTACATCATAAAATATGGTTAACAATAAAATACATCCACAAATGACAATTAGGTATGGCCGTTGACCTGGAAAATGTCATTTATATTACTACTGTTGTAAAGAGTACATTTTTTTTCATGAAATGGGGACTTTCAAAAGCCTGTTTCCGACAAGCCTGCAAACTGCAGACCCCTTTGAATTCCCTTTATGGAAATAAAAAAATCCATCTACACCAAAAGAACAGTGAGCACACTTTATTAGGTCACTAGTGCCAGCTTTTGGCTTCTGGATCTTTTCAGGAGAACAAAACGGACTGTCCACACATTTTTTATGAGGGAAGATTTTTCTTCCTCTGCTCCCATTTTTATAGCAATAATGCTTGCAACCGTTTTTACCCTAGTTTCTAAATCGCAGCACATATGGCTGGTTGTAAGCTCATACTGTAAATGAACATGAAGAATCACATACTAAAGAACTAATCAATTTCTTCAACTTAGCATTTCAAAGATAATAATTGTAAAGCATAGATCTTGGTTTACCCCACAATCTGCTGCAAACATTTGAAGCGTCAGCATTTGCTAGCAATGCAAATGAGGTGAAAGTACCTCTCTGACTGAGGGAAGCTTTGCTTACTATATGGGGATGAACTCTAACTCTGATCTTCCACTAAAGATAATCCTTTGTCCTGCCTGGCTGAAGAGACATTTCTTCTTCTTCTTCCTGATTAAGTAAAATTCACTCACACTGACACTTGGCAGTGCGTTCCTTATGATGACTACATTTTCAGTGTCCCCATCTGCACTTTCATTACAGGTTTCGGGAAATGGAACAGTGCACACCTTTCCTCACCCTGTAAAAATGATTGGCATCTACCTAAAAATGCATAAAATACCTATATTTACACTGTTCTTCTTAACCCAGAATATTATAATTTGCATTAGATATCCTCTTAATGGGCCACTTATTCATGACACATACAGTCCTTGGGTGAATCTCAACATGCGTATTCGACCGTACTTATGTTCTCATGTAGCCGGTTCATGTCATCTTCCATTGCCAAAGACCTGTACCAGTACTAAGACCACAAGAAAAAGGCACGGGAAAAATATCACGGCTACATCAGTTTTATCCTAACCAACCGAGACCAATCCCATGATCCATTGCGCCCCAAGTTCATTCTTGGAAGGCAAGGTAGCAAGACCGGTCTTGCCAAGACCACAAGTACAATCTTAGTGATCTTGGTACTGAGATTCACACCTTGTATAAATTGCCTTGGTAACCACAGAGTTCACTCACATGACAGAAAATAAAGCATGATTAGGTAAAGAGGCCTAGCTACTTTATTAGTGAAAGACAATTGGAAGGAAGTTTCAAAATGATAAAAGCCTGTTTTTCTTAGTATTATTTATGAATGACATGCATGAAGGGTTAAAAATGGTAAAACATATACTAAGCGTGGGTATTTCTGCACTTTGAAAGTATTATTCCATTATAAGCCACCATTAATACAGCATTTTTAATAACATGAGAGAGCATTAAGGCACAGGACAGTGTTCTCTGATTGTATGAATTCCCTGGAAGTATCTGTGATTAGATTTCACTGAAGGATTAAGCATAACATAAATCCAGTATACAATACATGGTTAACTGCACTTCAAAGCAACCATTTACCAAGAGGAGGTTACGTGATCAGCTCCTGTTGAAAAGGGCTTTTTTGTGTCTTGCATATATTTTGCCATGGAAATTAATTTCATAAGAAACCTTTTCAAATGACCCAATTCACAGTTGTGTTGATGCAGTTTAGTTCAACTCCCTGAAAAAATTGCTGAAATGTGTCATGCATTCCTGTAACTTGTGATTCTATGCACATTATAAATACAAGGTTTCAGATTCATTCTGAAGCCAGATGTCTGGAAGTTCTTCACAGACTGGACACTGGAAGTGTTGTGCTAAGGATTAGAAATGCACCTCATCCAAATATCTATTCCCACTAATGTAGTGCTTCTCAAAACAGTCCTCGGGGTGCCCCCAGCAGTCCACATTTTTGCTCCCTCCCAACTCCCAGGGAATCGGGGGAGCGAAAACAGGACTGTCTGTGGGTCCCCCAAGGACTGGTTTGAGAAAAACTGCACTAATACATTACATTCACAATGATCTCAAGATTACCAATAGTGACAAATTTATCCTTGAAGATAATTATATAAATTGCATAATTGCACAATGTACGTATAATGTATATTGTTTGCCCAATTGTGTTTGTAAATGCTATTCCTCCCCCAAGTGTTTGCTTGTGGAATTGCATCTGTGTTAAAAAACACCATGTGACCTATACCTGTGCCCTTTGACATTCACCCACCCCACCCCCCAACACGGAGCCAAACCTTACTGACCCCATTTTTTCAGTCACTTTCTGTTTCTGGCAGCAAGGGGAAACCAGAACATTAACTGCCAAGTACGAAATGCTGAAACCACAAGCATCAGTCACACATGAGTAACTGGCCTTAACTTCAAGCCTGCTTCACCTAATGGTGAGGTTTACTACATTTTAGCACAGATTTGTCCCCCGCCCCGTCCAAAAATCATCAAATAATGGGTACGTGACCTATTTTATTAGTTCAAATGATTTTTTTTTTTTTTTTATCTTATCTTAAGCCTAACTGTAACGTTAAATTACCAAATCATTTTGAACGGAATACATGTACATTCCAAAGGTGTCTTTTTTGTTACACTGTGATTCAGAAAAAGTTCTCAGACCTTGGGGATTGTGGGTTTGAGCCCAGCCCAGCCCAGCTCTGTCTCTCCATAATCTGCCCAGAGAGATGAAGCACACAGTTCAGTTGCCTTAACATGTGTAAGAGGACTGGCATCCTGTCCAGGGTGGTCAAGCCTTTGTGGCGAGTGCGTCCTGCAGAAAGCTCAGGAAAACCACAGCATTCGCTAGAAGCAGTTCATTGAACTCAGTTAACACAAACTGAAGGTTCTAAACAGTAAAAAGACATAACAGTGGATTCAATTATGATTTTAACCATTCTCAAAGCTTATTATGAGCTGAACTTGAACAGCAGTGCATATAACTAACAATGTGAACAAGCTGTCTTTATGTACATCCTTACCCCAGCCATTTTACTGAGGCCATATCATTCAGTCATTCATAATGTATCATTACCCAAAGTCACAAAAATGGATGTCTTGGCTCAATCTTAAATTTTGGTCCAATATTTTTCCAACATGGAAGTTTTAGGAAAGTTTGATGGTTTCTTACCGTTAAATGTCATTCTCAAAGAATATTCTAAACTTAATATTTGATTTATTCTGTCTGGAGGACATCAAAAACCATATATAAAGGTCTGGTTTAACAAGAGCGATCTGCTGGAAATAGTTTTCTAGTACACAATTTACAGTCACTGAGTACAAGAATGAAAAGACTTGTTAAATCAAACGTAAGTCAATTTTATTTTATAAAAGCATTTTACAGCATCTAGATATTAATTATCATTCATTTAAAGTAATGAATCCTATTCCTTTAAAGAATATAAACACTGATAACAGCATTTCTTTAGCCTTGCCGTCACGGATGTTTTCATATCCCAGCTTCTACAGCACAGACGTTAACACCTCCCGTCATCTCCATAAGAATAAAATGAAACATCACTTATGCCAAAGCTGCCCTGAAACACATGCCCTAGATCGACACTATTAAATCCAGCACCGAAACAAACTGAGCCCATGTCTCTGGCCATTAATACATAAAAACTGCATCAGCTCTGTTTTCTGATGTGGCTATTAAAACCCCCTGCTATAGAGCAGAAGGCAGTCACAGATGCCCGTCTCACACGCACTGACCCAGCAGCCCAAACTGCATATCACACCAGACTCATGCGCCGTTCCTCCTGCAAAAACCACACACTGATGCCAAACTCTGCTCCATAGCAGGTCCAGGAAAAGGCCTCTGCACTCGGCCTGAAGATGTATTAGGAGCCTGTCCGACTTCTTCAGTTCCCGCCTATCTCAGCAAACCTTAAAATACTAGGACAAAATCAAAAGACTGGAAAAATATTTTACTTTATTAAGATTCATGTACCAAATGAGTGACATTTCTTAAGCCTGATTCAAATGAATGTCACCCAGGTAGCAAAACATACTCATGTTCCCTGATTGATTGTCTCGGTAACAGCCTGGCTCGCCACACCTCTAATTAACCCTTTACACTTTGAAGAAAGTCAAAGTTTGGAATGGGGAATCTGTAACATTCTCCTAAAAGAATGTGGGGGCAATACATAACAAAAATGCTGACTTACACAAAAGAGAAACATGAATCACATGAGTTATAGCCATGATACACTCACAACACTGCTGCACTTTGGGATAATGGAGCAGCAGATTTCTACTGCTACATTAAAAAAAGCATATGAAAGTCTAACTTATTCATACAGGAAAATTAAATGTAACGTTTAAAGTTCACAATTCCAGATTTCATGTGGCCAAAAAAAAAATTCCAATATGACGGTTTGGTAAATTCGTCTCCAACTTTGAAGTTTTATTTTCCCCACCCGGTCATTCTGCTTCTCACACAGACTCTTTAAAACAAAGATAAAATAAAACCCATGGAGGATGGGGGTGTAAGAAGGGCGTTCCCCTCCCCAGCTGTCCACCTGGCGAGCCGTCAGAGCCCCTTTTACCCCGTCTTGACGCAGTAAAGGTCCTTTAATGTCTTGAGCTCCTCGATCAGCGTCTTGTTCTGGTTCTCCAGCACGGCCACACGGTTCTCCAGACACTTCACATACTCCTTTTTCTTCCGCCGACACTCGCGTGCCGCCTCCCTTCACGGGGACAGAGGTCAGCAGTCAGTGTGACCGTTAGACACCGTTCGAGAGCACAGGCACAGATCTCCCATACAGAGAGATGGCACCGGCTGGTGGTAACGCTTCTCTGACTAGGGAGCTCCATTTCACTGGACCTTATGTTCCATTTGATGAACCTCACTCCAAGAAAACCAGTTTCCAGAGAAAAGGCATTTTACGTGTTTTAGATGGACAGAAAATACTCAAGTTAAAAGTTACAGTTTATGTGACAAACAGGATTCCCTAAAAGTATGGTAGAAGTGTTCCATTTACCTGGGAAACCTTAATTTGTAGCAAGCAGCATCATGCTAACCAGTTGGAATACAAAAATCGCTTTTTAAAGATTTAGTTTTGTTCCGTTTTATTAATTACTACTGTGCCTGAGAGATTTTGCCTTGAATGTTTCCCTGCATGTATGGTTCATAACTTGGGGCTGTGTGCTGTGATTACAGCGTATCAGCATACATTATGGCGAGCCCGCAGCACACACGCAGCAGCTGTTCATCCAGATCCCAGTCAGCTCCAAGCCGTATGCAGAGCAACCTGCAGCACTGCGCTGGGCTGTCAGGGCAGGCAGAACCAGTCAGCAGCAGCTCTGGGAAGCACACGCACCTGTTCTTGGCCAGTCGGATCTCTCTTTTCATCTGGGGGTCGTCGGTCTTGGTGCTCTGGGAGGAGATGCTCACGGGGGAGGTCATGACCACCGTCTGGGGGATGGAGCTGGTGGTGGGTGCCGTGCGAATCTGGTAGGTCTGCACCTCTCCTCCGGCACCTGAAAGACCCAACCAGTCTTAGTGCAGAATGTGCCACTGTCAGTTTGGAGCTCAAAGGTGTAATGCAATCCCTTGGAGCACCTGGCAATTTCAGATTTCCCACCCCCAGGAGAACGTCAGAATCCGGAAAAGGAACAAGTATCCCTGGCCGGCCTTAACTGTCCACTCAAATAATTGAAATCTCCTTAAGAAGCCTCAGCAAACAGGCAGGCATGACCAGGGGTGTTGAGTCTGACCTTCAGATGTCTCACTTACTCTGCACCACCACCTGGTTGCTGGGCACCAGGATCTGCTGGCCGTCGGGCGTCTGGGCATACTGCAGGATGGTTGTGCCTGGCTGCGTGGAGCCCGAGTTGGTCATAGTGAGCGTCTGCAGGCCTTGCACGCCTTCTCCACCTGGACTAGTCAGCTGGATGGTGCCATTAGGTGCGATTGCAACTGTGGAAGAAAGAGAGTATCCTCTCAATATGTCATTTAGACTAAAGCTTGAAAAACAAAAATAAAAAAAACTTTCCTGATCTTAATTGCTATGATTAATCTTAATTTTTTTTTTCAATTTAATGCCAAAGGTTTTACTATCCCAAGCAAATAAATAAAAGTAAATAAATATTTTCTTTTTTAAAATTACATAGTTAGCACTAACAGGTATGGGGCAATGTGTACAATAATCACTTTATATGAACTGTCCTCAGCTTGGGTTTTCCTGCTGACCTCTTAGTACACAGTGCTGACACTATGCTTTGCTGGTATTACGCCAGTACAACATGCAGCTGCTGTAATGTAGTGACGCAGCTGGGCCAGCAGGGGCGCCGCTTCTACATACCGGTGTTCACTATAAGGGCATGCCCGAGGAAAATGAGGTCCTTAAGCACACCAGCCCTCCGTATGAACGTCACAAAACCGGTTGGTAACTAATGCTTAAATACGGCTAATTACGTCAGTTTAGTATCATTTTGATAACATAAAAAGATGAGGAAATCTCATTAGGTGCAGATTTGATACCTAGATATAAGATAAGATATCTCTAGTCACTCTACATATTTGCAGTTTGTTATGGGAAGCAGCATTAATGCATTTGGGACATCATGCAAGTGCATGTTTTTCTTCAAATGTGAAATTTAAAACCATCATTCAATATAATTGGTTTTAGAACATTGTAAAGATATACCGCTAAATGGACTGTAGATGTCACTAAACTGCCAGAAATGTTACTTCGAGGACATGCTTCTAATCAGACTGCAGAGGTTCAACACCAATGAGTGACTTCTCAAGAGCAGAAAACCACAGCAAAAGTGAGCAGAAGCCTTACTGTACTGCCCCGTGCTGGTCTGGTAGATGGGGGTGGGGACAGTCACAGTGGTCATGGCTGTGGATGCAGCATTCTCATCCTCCCCTTCGTTTCGAGATGCCACCTCCTCAGATGAGAGGTCATTCAGAATCTTCCTACAGATGACAGGCCAGTAAGCAGGGTCGCTGAGGAGCCCGGGCTGTCTAAGCATGTTCTGTGAGGGCTGTGGTGTCTGGGTTTTCTTCCGCACCGCAGCACTCAGGCCAATCAAATTAGACAATCTCCTAACTTAAATGCTTATATTCATTGCTCAACTAAATAAAAACTAGGAAAAACTGAAAAATTTAAGATCGACATCTGAAACGTTTCTTATATTCCTGAAGAATTATGCTGATCTCTGAGGAATCTAACGGGACATCAGTAGGCCAGTCAACGGAAGCTAAAATGAGCATAAATAAAGTACATAGATAATTGTGCAACAAATTAAGATTTAATTTAATATTTGAAACGGTGTTAGACACTGTTAAACTTTAACCCAAGTCATCCTGGCTATATCTACAGTGGATATAAAAAGCCTGGCTGGGAAACTGAGGGATCTAGAACATTTTTGCATTAGTAGTAGTAATATGTTGCCAAGTCAAGATGTGCTAAGCTGTAATAAAATTAAAAGGTGCATCAACAAAGTATTATTTTAGTGGGTAAACACTAGGTAATTGTGAGTTTTAGTTTTTTTTTTCTCCATAAAAGGTTTCTGTTTTCTCCACCTTATATGTATAGGCTGCAATTTCACATTAAAGGTAGAAAAAGTTCTGATATGATTTATCTTGATTTTTTGCATTAAAAAAACTGCCATTATAACAAGGGTGATAAATGCTTTATATCCTCTATAGGCCAATAAGCGCATTGAAGGAAATTCGATCTTTGTTAGACTAGGCCACGCCTAGTTATGTCTGCTGTTTGGTTCTTTGTGTAGCTATTGGCCATCTTCGCAAACCAAATTAATTTGATAAGATATATATAAAATGCTTTCTTTGTATAGTAGTGCTCAAATTATAGTGTCCAACAGAAGAAATCCCCTATATATTTTAGATTCCACCACGTTAGGCCTATAAACCTAACAGGGTGGAAATTGTACTAGAATAAGTTGTATTTTATTTATTTATTTATTTTTTTAATTTACATGGCAAAACAATTATTTAATGTCTTATTTAGGGATGCAGGGATGACCTCTGCAAATAAAGGCCATAATTCTATTATAAATAAAAAAAATCTGGGATTACCTATAGACCACACATGAAGCAACAGGTAACCAATCAACCAACAAATGCTTTATAAGTTTAGTCATAGAGCAAAATTTGTCTGAATGCCCATTGCTAATGCTGACCAAGAGGTATGATATTCTCAATAAACAATGACAAATTCATCAATTGGGTGCCAAGACAATGAAATCCCACAGACTCTAGTCATTAACCTGGGTGAACGTCACCTGTTCTAAACAAAGGATTCTGTACTGTCTTTGTAGTCTACTATATATAGACGTGAGAACATCATCATAGCATCTCAGAGGGTCATGTTACATTACAGAAATGACGGCAGTACCTGTAGGAGGGGCGCCTGGCTAAGAGCTCTCGGGACTTGTGAGATGAAGCGGCACTGTCTGAAGACTCCTGGGAGTCATCGCTATCCGACTGGCCCTATGCAAGGAGCTTGGGTGAGATGGAAAGACAGCGGGAGAGCAGATTCGAAAACAGTTAACCTCTTATATGCGGTACCCGCCTTACCTGGCTAGCTTGTACCTGAGGGGGCTGGATGACAGATGACTGGGCAGACTGAATCACCCCTTGGACCTGGAACTGCCCCCCAGGGAGCTGCACCACGGTCACCGGGGAACCACCAAGGGACATCTGCAAACACAGAGAGTCCCCCCTTCCTGTAAAGCGTAGTGCTTTCCTTCATCCGAGACTACATTCATAGCATACAAAGCAGCCAATAACTTAATTGCCGTCATTTCAGTTAAGAACAGCTGGAATACATCGTGTAATCAAAATGCAGTTTTTCATTGTGCAAACGTCAGTAATACAATTCATTACCAATGCATACCAAAGAAAAAAAACAGCAACATAAGTGCTAAGCCTCCGTGAGTGACCGTATCCTCAGCATATATTCTGAACGTGTGTCAATAAGACAATGGGATAAGAGTTATCATGGAGAAATTTCATAATCAGGTTTTGCTGATGGTGGTGAAGAAGATTATAGCTTGTAAAACTAAATTTTGCATGGCAACAGTCAAATTAGCCGACAACGCAGAATGAGACACCAGTTAAGGTTCACCTGAGTTGTAATAAGCTGACTAGACTCACGCTAGTGTGGGGTTTACATTGCTTTCAAGCTTGTCCAATAACTGACTACTTGTGACCTGTGGATGCAAGCTTTGATATCCTGAAGGATTCCACTCCAGCAGCATAGTGATGTTTCATGAAACATAATCACTCAGAAAATTTAATTGATTGACATTATCGTTCTCTCCAAGATAGAGTAAAGGTAATCCATGCCAGGAAAATGAACCCCACAAACCAAAACTACCAGAACCACTTATGGTGGCTAAAAAACACCTGAGCCACTATAGGGTTCCCCTGACATTTAACACAGAGATATTCATCTGGCTGGTGAGACCAGAGTCAAGGATGATTCATCCAACCACATGAATCTTTTCCACTGCTCAGTACACTACTGCCCGTTCTTCATGTCACTTGTATATTTTCAGGCATTATCAAGTGTTTATGCACTTCTACCTGGACACAGTATCCCCATCACTGAAGTTCTCATCAGACCACACTTGTTTAAACTATGTACTCATGTCTTAGACTGACAACCCCGAGCCACTTGTCTGTTTATATGTGTACTGATCTAAAACACAACCTGCTTTCTTTGTCTCCTTTGAAACTGTCATTTACTTAACTTTGGGTAGTTAACCTCTAGTAGCAATTAGAACTTTTAACTAGACAGAAAATATTCAAATTGCAATATGAAGTGGTATGATTACACACACACAAAAAAAAGACGTGACCGAAATTGGGGAATATTAAAGTGGTGCGATTCCTGCTGAATGGGACACCAGCTGCAGTACCACTTTGGAAGGACCCTGGTAATGGTGTGTTATGTGTAGAGGGTGGTTTTATATACAAAGGCTGCTTTGTCCCTGGAAATGAATAGTTCATGAGCTGGTACCGCTTCCTCAGAGCCAACCACACAGAACACAGAAACCTGTAATGACCTTAAAGCTCTACAGAAGCCATTTTATTGGCTGCAAAATAATTCCGCCCTATAAGAACAGCAAAAGGTATTCGCTGGGTGGAGACCAAACAATATGAAACCTAATAAATTAATAAATAATGCCCCAAATGGTACTTGACAGCAACTTCCTTGAATAATGGAGAATGTTGGTTTACCTATAGCACATACAATTTTCTAATAAAATGCCAAACTGAAACTAGACTTACTGTTAATGTAGATTACTAGTCTGGCCACAAAGTGATGCTACACTCAGATGAAAATATCAGTAGATTCCCTTAGGGAGATGGGGTGCAACCTGTTCAGCCCCATACCTGCTGTGCAATATGGGAGATCTGGGAGGCGTTGATGGTGGTGGGGATGGTGATGGTCTGGGAATCGTTGCCATTGGTGCTGCTCTGCTGCACCCCCTCCATCATCACTGCGAGACACAAAACCCCATCAGTGCCTAAATGAAGGTCTATGATTTGGTGTCCTACAGCATACAATCCGGAAAAAAAAAAAAAAGGGGAAGAGCCTCCCATCACCATCACCATCACCACAGCCCCCATTTTGACAATTTCCTGCTTGTTTCAGGCTCACATAAGAAACCGTTCAGCAGAAATACTTTAAGTTCCCTCTTGCTGAGATCACAACAGGAAATCCCCCTCTGCTCCTTTCCAAGGGTAGGTTGGGAACCAAGAGGAAGCCACTGCGCTAAACACAGGAGTCAAACACCAAAAAAGAATTGCAGGAAATAGTCACTTAGTCCCACCATGTGCATACATGCTCTGGCATAATCTGCAACTAAATGTCTCCAGACCACAGAAAATTCACTTTGCACACATCATATGTGTGAAAAAAAAATATCAGTTAACAGCCAAATACAAGTTTTTGAACAACATTACCTTGCAGAAATAGGTCATTAAAGAAAAAATTTCTGTTGAAGAGAAATTCAAGAAATTCAGATATATTAACAGGTTTAGCTTAAAACCCAGCAATAAGTGTAAATGTTACCCATTTACAGGCCTTCAGCTTTTAATTGACTTTTTAAATCAACATTCTTTTTTATTATAACTTATCAAAGCATTATCAAAGCATTGGTTTAAATCAGATTGAAACTGGTACAATTCACTAAATTAAATGTATATAAACATTTATATTAAACATTAAAGGCATTCCATGCAGAGGATATCTGAATACAATAATAAAATCGATGTGCAGCTACTCCCTACATCTGACAAACTGACAACGCAGGCTTATTGCAGTTAAAGACTTGAGTCCTTATTAGCCGATTAGCATGCATATCTACATCTGCAGATATCATCAGACTCTCGCTGCCTTCCACCATGATGAGTGTCTCTGCTGCCTTCAGCTGCACAACACACCAGACTTTATTATTTTTACTTTTTAGCAACCTCCCCAAGAACCACCACAGTACAGCCATCCCATAGCGGATGGTGCTTCGACTAATTATTGTATATTTTTCTGAACACAGTCATAGCCTTCATGGTCCTCTACTTTTCATGTGACTATTGCCACCTATACTGAAAAAAGAAAGTAATGCCAATACTGTAACTCATCTTCTTGAAATCTTGATTGTTAATGTCACTGTTGCTGTCACTGGTGGATGAGGAGGAAACGGTAAAACCACTGGCAGTGAGATCACGAGCCCTTCCTAAAGCTTTAGTGTGTATAAGGTGCAAGCAGGGCACCATTCCAGAGATGGTTACAGTGACTGGGTTAGCTGGGTTTACAGTATATTATTTATTGCACAAAATGAATAAAGCAAAGAGTCACAAAGGCAGAGATATTAAAGTGTCCAGTTATAAATTGAATTTCCCCATATATAAATGAGCGCTTCAAAATTAAGCATTCAAAATTCCATTTAAAATCAATAATAAGATAATTACTTTGACAATTCTATTCTAGATTGCTCCAGTAACTGTTTTATAGCGTTCTTACATAAGAGGATCTTGCCTAAATACATCACAACAGCATGAATAAAATAAAGGTGGCCCCTCTCTGTTCACATCTAGTAATGCAAAAATGCTATTAGATTTATTTACATTATTTCCAATTTTAAGCATGACATGCATTAATCAGAAAATACAAAACCTTTGTTATATGCACAGAAAGAGTCGACTGAAAAAAAAAGCTTTGACAATCAATGATAGCTGATTGTTTAGGTCCTTGTTACATGTGTCTTAATGTTTATGAACATTCGAAACAGAAAATGAAGAGCCGGTTTCTCTGGTTGCGTAACTGTGTTGAGAAATCCCGCTAAAACAAGTTTATATATACAAGTACATACATCAGCATAAGTACTGAGGTCCAACTGAAGACTTGCCGTTATGGCAAGTAACACGAGTGTTGCAGATCAGAAAGATATAAATGAAAAAATATGCACTTGTGCTTATGCGTCTTTTAAAATACACGGCGCACGTGAAAATCCCACCAAAAGTGATTTAAATGCATCTTTTTCCCGGACCCTAATACCACCGTCATCAGTAAACGGGACCTCTTCAAAACACCAAATATCTCGCAGGGTAAAAAAGAGGCCTGCTGACACGATATATTAGGTTAGCTAACCTGACAAACCAACCGAAACAAGTCTCTTAGCCGCCCGCGATCCAGGTTAAATTCCACGTTACCGCTGAATGCTGAGCAACAGTCCGACTCTAAAACAAATAACCAGCAGAAAACGGGCCGCGAAGCGCGGGGAAAAGCGGCGGCGAAAAGTGTGGGGAAAACTGGTCGGCTAACGCCTTAAAGGTTACGCGCGGCATCCCGTCCGCTCCGGAGCGGTTCCGGACGCCGAACCGGCGAGCCCACTGACGAACCAGCGGCCACCGCGCACACCTAGTCGCCCTTCCGCGGCACAGCCGGCGACTGCAACCCGCCTCGGCGAGCGAATTCGCTCCGTGCGGCGCAAAAGCAAGTCACTGGCACGCAAGTGCCCGCGTCAACACACGTCAGCGATACGGGGAGCCATTAACACACCTTCCCCTTCGACGGCGACAAAGAGCCGGGAGGCAGCCGCCATTACAGGTCACGGCGGGAGCGGCGGCGGCGGCGGTTACCTTCTGCACCGCACTGACGGGCTCTCGGCGCCGCCTCTGCTCCTGCTACAGCGGGGATTGGAGTTTATCCGTTGGGACGTCGTTTGTTGTGTTTATTTGTGTGAGTATGAGTTAAGATGTTTTTTTTTTTTAAATCTACCAGCTATTAAAAAAAAATAAAAAAGGCTTTTTCCCTTCAAAGGGAAAGCGGCTACGCTGCGCGCCGCCCCTGCGAGGACGCGTGACGTTTTTGTCGCTACGCGGTCTGTGATTGGTGGAGAGCGGACGGGAACGCTTACGCGGGGGAGGGGGGGCGCCTGCGCAAGTATCGCTCAAAAAAAGCCGCTAGAATCAGGTCTGGTGGGGAGAGGATGCGCTTTATGTCGCATTCTTCATTACAGCACATATTGCTTGACGCTGGTTAGTGTGGTTTGCTTTGGCAGAGCGTCTTCTTCGTGCTGCATTTTTGGAACGGCAATATTTATTGATATTAATGGCCAGATCAAGCATCAAAATGGTTGTTAATGGCTGCGGGGGCAGTTGGAGTGTTTCAGAAAGTGCTGATGTCTCGGGAGTTTACACAGAACCGCACAGTAAAAAGTATCTAGTGAGTAGTAGTGTTGTTGGGGGAAAACACCGTGTTGATGACAGATCAGAGGAGAAGGGTCAGACTGCTTTTAGCTGAAAGGAAGGTTACAGTGATTCAAAAAAAGAGTTCCTTACAGCAGCGGTAAGCGGAAAAGTATCTCTGAATGCACATAACGTAACGCCTTGAGGTGGTTGGGCTACAACAGAAAACCACATACACCCCTGTCAGCTATGAACGGGAAACAGAAGCGACGGTTGAAGAAAATGGACTAATAAATGAGGCGCCATAATTCTTGGGAAAGCTTAAGGTATTGAGTCATCACAAAAATGAACACGTCATTGCCTTAAGACCAACACAGTAGACGAGAGTTCTGGAGGAATGCGGTCTCCATGGTTACCTGTACTGGACAACTAGACTGCAAGTCCAAGACCCGTACGAGTGAAAAGCATGGTGATACGTGGATGCTCTGCTAATGATTTCAGGACTCTGGGAAGGGAGTTCCTCTTAATATGGTATCTTTAATGATATTGAACTTATTGAATTCTTTGTGAACATTATTTAGGTCGAATCTTCCAGTTGGACACAGATGTCAATAACACAGCACTGCAGCAAAATAAAAGCTTTTTATTTTATTATTTTTTTTGCCATTTAAATATAAAACAGTTATCACCAATGTACAAAATGAAAAAAAGTGATGGTTGGAGAGAAGGATGATGAAACACTCCCCTAAAATTCTCGACAAGAGCTAAAATGCTCCAAAGCCTTAAAGTTTACATGTGTACCTCTTTCCTATCACTGCAGTAGTCTTAAAATTCTCACTGTTGCCATCACCATCAGAACCAGAACTAGCTAACCCAGGTTAAAAGAAAATGTTCACAGCATAGGAACAACGCATACCCTTCATGTTTACAAGGGATATTAAAGATTCATGGGATTTATGATACTGCTCTCCTGGTCAAATGTTATGCACTTGTGTTTTTAATTCACAAAACTGTTTTAGCTACATGAACATGCCCACCAGTGTAAGACATTTGTAATCAACTGCAGTTATTGGTTGCATAGTGTAAAAAGCTGCACTGAGACATTGCAGCAGTTCCTGTAGGTGTTTCGGACTGCACTGCACACAGTGTACTGTACATATTGTTTTTGTACATGGAATGACTTGGTGGGTTTTTTTTTTTTACATTTGATGTGTACAATCAGAAATTCAGATGAGAATGAAGCTCCCTGTCATTAGATATTGCTCCTAATAAATTCACAATCTGCTTGCCTTGTGCTCGGATTGCATCGGATTTGTGCTTTGTCTGGGAGTCACGGCACACCAGCGACTCCTTCCCCATGTCCGACTCATGCCTCACACGCCAGGAAAACACGTGGCTGCGACTCACACAGTCTATGTCAGGCTTAAACCATCCCGGAATATCTGGAGCACACCCTCAACCCCTAACGTGGAATGACGGTAATATAAAGGTGAAAGACGAGACAGAAAATATGGCCTGGGTCTAATCTGAAGCAGAAGGACCAGGCGAGAAGCACCCAGAAATTACAGGGGTTGTGCAGTTCAGCATTTGCGAGTCTGTACATCATGGTAAAACAAACCTGCAAACTTGAATTTCTACTCAAAGCTGAAATAGAAACGTTAAAAGAACCCTACACTGCTAAAGGTAAAGACGTCCCACAATCTTAAACATCTCTCTAAATATTCTTAATTATTCAATATAGACTATTTTACATGACGAATGCATACACATACAACATATCTTTTCTTAAATAAGGAAAGAAAAACAAGCACCTATATAGTCTACAAAGTCTACAATTTCCCCTTGAACCCAGACGTGTTGTTACTGAGTTTCAGTGGATATCAGAAATATCAACAGCATTTTCTATGTTTTCACCTGTTTGAAACTATGGAAAGAAGACAACTTTAAATTCTGCAAAAAACATAAATGGTTAATTACAGCCTGTGGTTGAACAGAACGGCTGTTTAAGCAGAGCACCCACTGTTGGAGAGGTTATAGTGCGGCATGATGTCAATTATTACATCACACACAATTTTTAGTCATTCAAAAAATAATTATACATAATAGAAATAATATACAACCAAAGTCCTTTTGGCTCTTTCCTCTTCTTCTGGTTGATTATAGGGCTGTATGTGTGATTAGCAGACCAGTTTGTATTGTCTTTAGATATAGGCATTGAAGGTGAGATCAAATGAAAAATATTATCTAGCCAAAAGATGGCACAGTTTGGCAAATTACCGACTCCTGACAGAGGAATCCCCTTTTTTGCACTGGGTTTGACCTGAGCCCAAATATCCCCTTCCAAGCATAATCTTACAGTGTCTCCTTGTTCTCAAGCCATACTCATCCATTACTCACACCCAGGGAATTCCTGCTCGCAGCAAACACTGCTCCGCGAGGACCTGTTGGCCCAAACAAATTCTTGATGATTAACCTCACAATACAGTTAGCTCCCCAGAGGAGACACTTGATGCATGGACTTAGGAGAAGCACCATATCCAACAAACAACAAACTCACTTCAGATCTCACTTCTTCAGAACAATGAGTGCTTATGCTTGGATGAAAGAGTGTTGAAGGCTGACAAAAGCACTGATAAGTAAACAAATGATGATGTTTCTCCAGTGTCCTGTACAGATTCGAGTGAAAGACCAGTCCAACTACACAATTAAACATTCTCAGGAATGCAAAATGTGAAAACAAGTAAAACTAAATGGCAACAATATATGTTCAAAAATTCACTAAATTCCCAAATGTATTCAATATATGCTAAGGCACTGACACCCTAGAATTGCAATGGTGCTGGTTATATATTCATACTGGATCTTCCAATGTTTAAGTCCAGTCAGTAATGTTTGCGTAGAAGTATTTTTTGAATAAACAGCCAGGGACTTAAAGGCCAGGTCTACCTCTATCCATTGGTGATTTTAGCAGGGGTGCAATTCATGCCCTACTCGTCAGACAAAAATTGGAACAAATTAAGCTCAATAAAATTAAATTATTGTTTTATTTTAAAATATGGCTTATGTTAGTCATACCAATCTTTTTTGTTACAGATTTATTTATCTGGGTCAGGCAGATGCCGGAGTGGGGGCCTCGGGCCAGTTGAGAATGACTGAGCGACTGCCCTATTTGCTCTAAGTGCCCCTCCCCCCCTTTCGATCACCGATAACTACACTGAAATTACAACTTAAAGCCGTATTACGGACTACGCTTCAGCATCCATGCAAAATGCAGTGTCAGATACCTTTAATGTCTACAATCACTGAAGATGATTTATTTGTAAATAAGCAACATAAACATGTCAAGACTGGTTTATGAGATTAAAAGTTTCAGTAGAAAATCAAATGGTATCACAGGAACCAAAGTGAATTTAAACTACGTGTTTTGAATAGTAAAGTGCTTTAAAATTTTAGAACAATATAGTAAAACAATCTAAAATTTTATGATGTCTACAGTGGGATCAAAGTGGTATTTTTCATTATTACCATGACTACAAATAATCATGACTGATTTTTTTTTTTAGTTTAGTTTTTGTTTTTTTGTTTTTTAAAAAAGCATCAGTATTTCTACCTGAAAGCTATGGTAGTGGTCTGTAAACGCTGTCCCGTGCTTCGTAATTTAATGTTCACAACTTCTGGGTTCAGTTACAAGCATCTATTCCCTAATTTTGCTTTAAAATACAACAGGCAGATGAGACAGCTTGGAGGATTTGACATCCTGACCAATCAGATTTCAGCTGAAGGGCTTCCATGGTTCCACAGCTGCCCTGTATTCTTATAAGGAAGGTTATAAGAACATGATCAGTGGTGGGGTGGGGGTAAGAGTGCCTGAACACCTGTCCCTTTGCCCCACATTTGAGGTTCTGAGTGCCCCCCCCCCTCCCCAGTCGGTTAAATTTACTGATCACAGAAAGTAACATTTACTGAGGGGGACAGCCGGGCCGAGCACCTGCCCCTTGAAAAGTCTCTGCATGGCACTGATCAGGATGGTTTTCCATCTTTAAAATTTATGTCCCACTTGGTCCACTAGGGGTTCTCTACGGTTAAGGTATTTATACTCCGAAGTGTGAATAAAGTGCATAAATTGATCAAAGAACTTACTCTGCAGCCACGCCCCTTTGGGGTATCACCAAATGCCTGTTTGTTGTTATTGTTGTTGTTTACTACAGTGTTTTTACTCCCACCACTCATTCTATGTTCCTTCCTTCTCCAAAACAGGTTACTCACAAATAGGTCAGTCATCTAAATAATTGCGGTCAAGTATAAGGTCAGTCAAGTAATGTTCGCACAACAGTAAGATGAACAAGTTAAAAATAACCAGGTAACTGCAGTGTCCGACTAAAATTATGTAATACCCACACTTGTAATTATATTACCTTGCAACCCCCGACTCCATTTCACTTAATTGAATCTTTCAGAATCCCCCCACCCCCAAAAAAAAGCTCAACATAAATGCAAGGGGGGGGGGGGAAGCAAAATGTAATAATACATCCACACATTTGGTAAGGCAAGGTTCTCTCCTCATCAACTGATGAGCTTGGGTTTGCGTGTGTTTCGCACGATGCCTTATTCACTCACGCACAGTGTGGATGGACCGTTCCATCTGTCCCTGTCAGACAACGCTTGGGACAACACTGATTACACGCACTTACATAAAAAGACACAGTTTGCAATTTAGTCTGCCTGAGTCTGTGTAGTATTACACCTGAATGACTAATGTTCACGTTCAGGATGTTAAGGACGATGACGCCGGCTCCGTTCACACGTCGAGATACCGTTTAGAGAGTCTGCGGTTCGCCTCCCCCTCAGACCATCCACAGAAGGAGCCTGTGTGCACTTACAGGCACGTGGGAACAGGCCGTCGTGGCAGCCCTGAGGGTGTCAGGGATGCAGTAATGACCCAGGAGCTGCCACGGGGCCTCGATGGAGACGCCATGGCCGACGCCGTTTGGGAAAGCAGACCCGCCTTCTTCTTCTGGCCTTAAAGGTAACAAACTGGTGGGGCATGTAGGGAAAAGGGGCTTGATGTGATACAGAAGTGAGAGATGCTGAATAAAGCAAATGGGAAATTGATGTCCACTGCTCAGGAAGTGCCTGGGGGTGCCCAAGTGGGAGAAGAGAGCGAGGGAGTCTCTGTGAAGAGAGAAGCAGCCCGAGTCCCTCACTTCCTCCCCTCTCCTCCAAAGCCAATCTGTATCCTCCACCTACAGGGATCCTGGGCGTGGTGGCTTCACCCTATCAGAGTCGGGGAAGTCTACATGTGGCCTGACGGGCTGAAGGTGCGGATCCCAAGGTGGTCCCGACCTAGCCACGCTGTTATGAGGTGTGTGGTGCTGATGACCGGCCCGTCGCTGGCACGCCTCTGTAGAGACGCACACACGCACATGCACATGTACATGCTGGGACCATGTGGAATGATGTGGGGGGGGGGGGGGGGGGGAGAGAGGTCGCCTAAATCCCCCTACGGAGCCCCCCCCTTCCCCGCCAGAGAAGCCCACAGCCGTCCCAACGCAGTCGGCCTTCACATGTTGTAGGCCACGTAGATGGGGTCCAGCTGGTCGGCCAGGAAGGAGTCTCGCAGGTGCATGCGCTGCTTCTCGCCCCGGGAGTTGATGGGGATGACGCCGGGGTCCACGATGACCACCACCCCCACCACCAGGTGGTGCTCTTCCAGGACCACGTTGGTGACCAGCGGCACCAGGTCCAGCGCGTCTTGCTCAGAGCCACAGAGTTCTGACACCACCACCAAGAGGTTGGTCCATGTGAAGACGGCACTGCGAGAGAGAGAGCGAGAGAGAGAGTCATCCTCATTGTAATCCGAGGGGGAGTGGAGGGGAGCTGGTTCGTAGGAGGGGGGCGCTGGCAGACGTCACCTCTCGCTAAGGCTGTGCAATTAAATCGCATCTTTATTTCAATTTCAGCTCCAAACGATTACAAAAACAAATTTTAAAATCATTTTGCCGTATTAGGCTCTCTTATTTTGTCTTGCGTTCCAAATAACGCATGCACGCACTTCTGCCCCTTCCGAATGTGTATTCTGGTGGTGGTGTTTTAAAAAGTCAGCGTGAGTAAAGTTGGCAGAAGGAGGAAAGGAGCAGCAGCAGCAGCGTTTATTCGGCAAGAAAAGTAAAGTAAGTTCGCTGGTGCGGGAACACTGGGTTTTAAGAGACAGACTCGGTGGAGTCTGCGCCATTCAGCAACACGGCGAGTCTCTCTAACCACCTAAAATTCAAACACCGAGTGATTTGCGGCCGACTAACACAGAAAAGGCAAAGTAGCAAACCCGCATCGACTTCCTTTGCAACACAGACGCACTCTGTAATGCAGCTTATTTATTTTGTAATTTGATTTACATTTTTGTAGTTTATTTTTAATTTAGTACTTTGTTTCAAGAGATTGTGGAACTGAGCTACATTGCTGATTTTATTTACTTGTCTTTACTATTTTATATAATATTTGAAAATTATACTTAATTATTTTAAGGGAAAATTCAGGAATGTATCACTGAAAATTTCATGTTTGCTTCTTTATGTGCAGTAAATACAATGTGTTTCCAGAGTCAATGAGCAATATGAGTAATCGTGTTAAATAATCGTGATTTCAATATTGACCATAAATAATCGTGATTATGATTTTTTCCATAATCGAGTAGCCCTACCTCTCGCCAATGCTGCGGTGGGCGCGCGACACCGACGTCTCAATGTCCACTGGGTGGTAGCGTAAGCCCCTCAGCTCCAGGGTCTCGTCCAGGGATCCCACCACAAACAAAGCATCATGGCGTTCTACAGAAAGAAGAGCCAAATCTGAACCACTCGTTTCCTTCACTCCTCTGCTCTGTTCTGTCAGATTTTTAATAACAGTTCTTACAGTTGACTAACAAAAAAGACAAGACTTACACTTTGCTCATTTTACACAGCATTCTCTCATTATAAGAATGACTATGCTGCACTTTCTTGTCCATAGCTGATGTATCATTTCACAGCTGTGCACGTAATGCACACAACTTTTCAGCTCATGTTGCCTTCACAAAAACTTGCAGCACTTAAAGTGCCCCTGGATGTTCTGTGTATGTGAAAACCTATTCAAACCTCATTAACTCAACCATTATGCCACCTACAGGCATCTTCCATTTCACACCCTCATCCCACTGACCTCCGCTAGCATCCAACAGCTCTGTCCTTCTGACAAAGCCCAGGTAGCCAGTGCGGGCCCACAACGTCTGCGGGTCGCCGAAGCTCAGCCTCAGGTTGAAGTGGTCTGCCTGCAGGTTCTCCTCACCGTAGATGGTGTAATATCCACTAGCACTGTGGGGGCTGTTCACCCAAATCTGAGCCCGGGGGGAGGGGGGAGATGGATTAGGCAGTATAGTAGGGTGGCGCTGGAGAGTGCTGCAGCATACATGGTGGTGGGGGACAAAACAAACAGACGTGGTCCAGCTGTACCCACTTCTCCTAGATGGGAGTCTCCCAGCGGGCCCTGTGTCTCCGGATTCACGATAACCACACGCACTCCTGGGAGGATCTGGAGCCACAAGAAAAGACACATGCACAACCCAGCTGGATGTAAAGTCAATGGGTATAGGCACTGTTCACTATTTTGCAAGCTGAGCGCCCTAACGAATCAAATCAGTGTACAGTAGCGGTGAATTCTGGGAACAAGGTGGCCACCGGCAAGGGGTCATCGCTGGGAGGCTCACCGTGCCAGACTCCATGAGCGGCAGGCTCTGGGGGGCACCGCGCTCCACCAGCCGCACCCTGGGAGACACGCACCATGGTCAGCACCTTCTATCCATAGCGTCCCACTACCCCCCCGACCCCCCCCACTTTCTGCCCCGCATTGCCCCACCTGTCATGTCGAAGGGATTTCATGTCCACGTAGACAGTGGAGGGGTCCGGTCCAGTGGTGCCCTGGTGAAGAGGAAGGAACAGTATTACCCTACCTGGTACTGGCAAGATGGGGCAAGTAGAGAGGGAAAGCAACAGTGTATGGTGACCCGCATCACCGGGAAGCGGGCGGCCGGCTCCCACCTGCAGGCATATGGCCAGATTGACCCGGGAGCTGAAGGCCGTGCTGACGGCACGTGGGGACAGGCCCAGGTCCTTAAAGAGCTTGGAGAAGGACTGCGTGAGTGCCAGGCGGGGGCGCTCTTCCGCAACCACCACACAGCTTCTCACGCACGTCAGGTTCACGCCTCGGGCCTGCGTGAGAGACGGGGGAGGAGAGGTCGGGTCGAGACGAGATGGCGGGATGCCAGGCGCATAGAAGGGGTGTGACCATACCGCCTACACTCATATTCAACAAAATAAGACTGAACAGCTAAGATCTCACAGTTCTTTTGGACCCTTCCGCTTTAACAATAATGAAGGATTTTTGTGCCACGGTGTGTTGTTACACCCTTACAATGTGGACTGCTAAATATGGTGCCACCGTGCACTGTTACACCCTGAGTGCATAGCTGGCCGGCCACCCACCTTGAGTGCCTCAGTCTGGGTGCCCAGGCCCTTGGTGCACAGCTCCATGACGGAGTATGAGCAGAAGGTGTCCCGGATGCGGTACTGGCTGAGAGTCCCAAGCCAGAGGGGCAAGGAGGTCTCCAGCTCCTGAGGGGGGATCAGGATAGACTGGTGCCCCGAGTAAACGCTGCAGAGAGGGACCGGGAAACAGTGGAGGCATTATTCATCCATCCATCCATCTATCAACCCCAGACAGGGTCACGGTGGGAGCCTATTCCATGAAGAAAAGGTTACACGCAGGGATATACCCTGGAGCAAACGTCAGTCCATTGCAGGACACATGCACACACACACCCCCTACTGCTTATTTAGAGTCAGCAGTTAGCCAATCATTTCTGAGGAAACTGGAGGAGAATAGAAGATCAGGGCATCACACACATAGCAGAGGAGAGATTCAAACCCCTGGCTCTGGATATGTGGGGCCACAGTACCACCCACTGAGCCTGGAATTATTCATCCAATCATAGTACACCAGCACTGAGGTGGACCTCAAGGAGGAGGTGACAGGTCAGACGCTGACCCAAAGGTACAACAGCATGTCCCTGCTCACAGACGTCGGTCTACCTGCAGAGACACCAGAGCACAAAGCCCAGGCCGCAGTAAGGGTCCAGGCAGATGGCGATCTGTCGGGAGGAGTACAGCTCGCACTGGAGCTTGATGGAGCGACACAGGGCACTGACAGCAGCGTGAGAGATCTGCAGAACAGACCAAACAGATTAGCATAAGGCTGGACTGAGCGTGCCCCCTTAACCGCAGGGGTGGGGCTTACTTTGACCCCTGTCAGCATGCCTGTGGTGGACACACTGAAGTCCAGGTAGGCCAGCATCTCCGCCGTGGGGGGTTTGTAGATCTGGGGGGGGCGTTTTCGAGGGAGGTCATCTGCGGGAGAGAGGTCCGGTCATGGCATGGCAATGGACGCGCACTCACACAGCCGGGCAGGGGGTCCTTACCTGTGTCTAACACAGGGGGTCAGGGGGCAGGGGGTCCTTACCTGTGTCTAATACAGGGGATTAGGGGGTCCTTACCTGTGTCTAATACAGGGGGTCAGGGGGTCCTGACCTGTGCCCAGTGCAGGGGGTCAGGGGGCAGGGGGGCGTTGCCGGGGTCTAGGACAGGGGGTCGGGGGGGAGGGGGGGGCT
>JAODKM010000081.1:470182-483364 GCA_026780845.1 Petrocephalus sullivani
GGAGCAAGGGAGGAATGGAGGAGAGGGGAGCTGCGTGGGGACAGGGGGGAGAGGAGGAGCAAGGGAGGAATGGAGGAGAGGGGAGCTGCGTGGGGACAGGGGGGAGAGGAGGAGCAAGGGAGGAATGGAGGACAGGGGAGCTGCGTGGGGACAGCATCATGCCGAGCGTGGGGTGGACCTGCGGATGGCCACTGTCATGGCCTCAGGGGAGCTGGCACAGGGGCAGATGACCTCGGGCTTCAAGCCATGGCCTTGGAACACGCTGAGAAAGGCGTCGCACGACGACACAGACCCTGCCAGACAGAGAGGGGAGGGTGTAACGCACAGGAAGAGGAAGCACAGAGCAGAGAGCCAGCCGCCATCACTCACAGGGGTTGGCCCCGTCCGCCACGATGAGCATGCGCAGCGAGGCCAGGCTGATCTCCCGCTGCTCCCGGTGGGCCATCATGGCCCAGTGCAGGTCCCGGCACTTCACCAGCGCCACACCGGCTGCGGGGACGAGAAGCACAGCGCACGCTCAAGGCCCGCCTCCCACTAACACCCCTGCCTCTCCCCGCTCGATAACAGCTCATTCGTGTGTGGTTTGTGTGCAGCCCCTTCTGACGGTAAAGACATGCCAGGGGCTTTTAACAGCCTGTGTGCACACACACACGTACACACACATACGTTTGTATTCATATCTTTGTGGGGACTGTCCATTCACTCCTATTGGCCTAACCCTAATCCCAACAATGACAACCTTAAGCCCTACGCAGCCCTAATTTGAACCATAAGTAACTAAACAAAACACAAGACTTAGGTTTTTATTTACAGTCACTGATTTTTATAAAACTGAGTTTTCTCTTGTGGGAAGTAAATAAAATAATCCCTGCAAGGTCAAAATAACAGGTGTCTATAACATTGTGCGGACATTTAGTTCCCACAACCTAACGTAACATAGTACAACAGTGTGATGTAGCATAACGTAATGTAATGTAGTGTAGTGAAATATAACATACGCACGCACACACGCACGCACAGCCCAGGCCTAAATACACCCATCCCCATGGACCCCAGTCCCCTCAGCAGAGCACAGAGGATGTCAGGAGAGCAGCAAACTCCGCCTCCATGCTCCTCATCACACCTTTGTGGATGTGGACTCTCTGCACCCAGGACAGCGGGCAGGCCTTCATCACGGCGTAGGGGACGCTGACCGTGTGGATCCGATTCATGACGCTCTGGAGAGTGGGAGGGAGACCACCGGGAGGGGGTTAGGTGTGAGAGGGGCTGCACCATGATGGACTGGCGTGGCGGGCTGAAGCCAGGCTTACCGTGAGGACGCCGTGCCACAAGCCCATGTCCTTCTTAAAGTCCAGCACATTGATCAGTGTCTCTCCTGAGTGAACACAAAGCAGCGCTCTGAAATCTGCACTCACTCCGATCCAACAGCAGAGGGCGCAAGCACAGGCACAGTATGAACTCCAAATATCAAAGAAACTATTGCTGTCTCAAAACCTGGGCACTCCAGCCTGGGCACTCCAGCACACACTGTGTGTGTGTGTGTGTGGGGAGGGGGGGGGTGTCATTCAGGTAAAACTCTGTAGCTTCCCCACTTTTAACCACCGTGTGTTCCTACTACATGGAAGTGAAACAGGACAGTGAGGGGGAAACACACCCGGGCCAGAGGGACACTGACTGCTTCTTAGCAAACGCAATAAGTCAAATATCGGAACAAGTCACAATAAGCATTAAAAAAAAGACGGCCGGCTTTAGGAGCGCTCTATTTTCTGGGGAGCATTCCTTGAGGGTCCAATCAGCAGCGAGGTCTGTCTGCTAACAGGTTACCAGCACGCCTAGTCCTTGGCCCGGCACCGACGTGGCACCCCCTGCTGGGGACTCACCCTCGCTGTAGTTGCAGGCCTGGGTCAGGGCCTGACAGTGGGTCAGCATAGCCAGCTTGGATACGGCCACGCCCATCACCGTGCCCTCCTTGCTGGCTTTGTACTGCGAGCGGGATGCAGAGAGGCGTGTCTTATTATACACAGGCGCTGACTCAGAGAGGCACAGACGTGGGAGCAGGCAGGGACACGCAGGCTGTTCATCTGAGAACAGGGCTCACCTCGATGTAGGCGATGTCATTGTTGGCAGTGGGAATGTGAGGCTGCCAGTCTTTGGAGGGCTTTGTCAGGTACTTGGAGTCGGTTACCACCCACTTCAGCCGTGGCCAACCTTACAAAACACAGAAGAATGAAAGTCTCACCACCGGCTTTTCTGAAGGCATCAGAACTGGTCTTGGGAAGAGTAACAAACAAAGACCTACTACAACGGCTGTGACCAGTACTAGTTCACCTCCAGTCACAACTGTGACTCGTAAAAATGTACCGCTAACCACGGCCGCGACTACAGAAGCTCACTAGCGATCACGGCAGTGACTCAAGCAGGAATTCCTTGAGACTTGAACGGAGCTTCACCACTAATCATGGCCGTGACTCGAGCAGAAGTACATCATTACTCATTAGTACTGACCTTTGAACTGCAGTATCTCGCCGTTGGGGGTCTTGGGCAGCCCCTTGAGACACACCTCACTGGTGAGGGCCAGGCCGACCCCACAGCTACCCAGCAGGAAGCCAATCTGCTGGCTTCCTGCATCCTGGGAGATGGAGAAACAACAACGTGGAGCTCAGGGCTGGGTATACACAGGACCTCCATGGCCGAATAAATACAGTCTGGCAGAAGGTACAGAAACACCCCATTCCAAAGGAATGACATGCACTGTCTTATCGAGAGGGTACTACAGCGTGGAGAATCATCTGTACGCCAGCTGTTGCAGGGCACTGAAAGTGTCTGTCGTTAAGTGACAGGGACTGGATTACACGCCGCAAACGGGAGCGAGGAGGCCAGGCCGTGGGCTTTCCCCTACCTTGCGGGACAGTGGCACTTCTATTGGCACCGGAATAACCTCCGCCAGCAGGCAGCCGTAGAAAGCCACGCAGAACATCCCAGGGTCGTTGTTGGGGAACACCAGGGCCACCTGGTCAACAAATCCACAGCACAGCTCAGGAGCTGCTGCCCTGCCGTCTCGCCCTCCCGTATCTGGCACTGTCTGGCGTACCTGCTGTTTTCCAGCTCCGCATGCTTTCCAGGCATGAAACTATTCATTCTGAACGTATCGTTTTCATAATTCATAGTAAAATAAAGCGGAATGTTGGAAATAAGAATACAGAGATAATTTTTCAACAGATTCAATACAAAAGTGTAATTTCCAATTAATATTCAGTCAGGTGATCAAAGATCTTCTGAGGAAATCCGAACTCTAAAAATGATACATCTCCTCTCCTCCCACTAGAACGACCAGCGCCTATTCGGTTCCTCACCCGATCTCCAGGCTTTAGCACCGGCTCTGTCTTGGTGCCCAGCTTGTTGAGAAGAGTGTATGCTAGCTTCACGCTGCGGGTCCACAGTTTACCTGAGGGGGGCGCAAACACCACAGCTTCACAGTTAGCCGTTCACACAAACTCACAGACCAAAAAGGGTATGAAGAAGAAGATCCTCACCGTAGGTCAGGGTGTACAGGGGCTTTCCTGTGATGTCCAAGGTCGTGAGGGCCGGGCTTTTGGCCTGGGTGGCCCCCCATCTAGCCAGGGCCGCCTGGAGGGCTGGGGGCCAGTTACTAACCACACCCAGAGGCTCTCCCTTCACGGGAATCATCTGACGGCCCTCAGGCCGGGGGGTGTTGGGGTCTGGCTGGGGCACTGTGCGAGTGGGGGGGAGGGGAGAAATGAGAGAATATAACATTAAAGAAATTAAGGTAGATGCATTCCCATCCGAAGAAGCCAAATAATGCCTACCAAGATTTTAATGAACGTCAGTGAGAAGAAGCCAAAGCTTTCATGACCCCCCCCACCCAAATACGGCCAGCCACCCGTCATTACAGGAGAAACGTCTCCCCTCAGTCTGACCCCCCCGCGTGCCGCTCTCCTGCTGCCTCACATAGTCAAGAAACACACAGACACACACACACGCATGCACACACACAGACACGCGTACACACACAGGCACTCACACAGACACACACAATCACACACTCACACAGACACACACGCACGCACAGACATGCACACACACATGCATGCACGCACCCACAGACACAGACACGCATACACATACACACTGACACAGACACACACAATCACACACTGACACAGACAGACTCGCATACCTCTCCATTTATTTCTATGGGAAGAACCCTAATCCTAACAATGACACCCCTAACCCCAACCCAGCCCTAACCTTAACCATAAGTAACCAACCCAAGTACAAGACATATGGTATTTTTACTTGGTTGCTTTTTACTTTTGATTGCATTCACAGATTTTTATAAAATTGAGGTTAACCAAATGGGGACCTGAAAAGATGTCCCCAAAAGTAGGGAAGTTTCAGGTTCCCCAAATGTGATCTATGCAAACATACACACACACAGACACACACACAGACACACAGACAAACACTCACCCTCCACAATCTCCTCGGAGTCGTCCAGGAAGAACTCGCGCAGGGGGGGCCTCTTGGGCCGTTTTAGGGTGTTCAGCAGCTGCTGGATCTTGGTGGAGACCCTGCTGCTGATGGGGACACCTGCAGAAAACCAGGCGCACAGTTTGCATACTGCGCGGTCTGACTACAGGGGTCAAAGGTCAGGAAAACACAGGGTCACAGACACGCAACCGAAAATGTTATGTCAATGGCACTGCATTCAATCCTGTTACCTTTCCTGTTGGAAATGAGAAGAACGAAATGGGGGGGGGGGAGCGGTTAGTTAATTAGGCCATACGCCAAAAAACAGAAGGGATGTTTGATATCAAGCATAAGACAACGACACAGTCACTCGGGTCACTCATTGGGACAAAGAGAGGGCCGAAGAGTTTAGGTGGTGAACGACAAGGAAAGCGGCTTTCAGACGCCTTAACATTACCGCGTTAGGGATTATGGGATTACACAGCATACAGAGCTGGGCAGACACAGAGTGTGCTCAGTGACGATGGGCATGGAGGTTAACAGGGTGTGCTCAGTCACGACTGGGATGGAAGGTAACAGGGTGTGCTCAGTGACGACAGGCATGGAGGTTAACAGGGTGTGTTCAGTGACGACAGGTATGGAGGGTAACAAGGTGTGCTCAGTCACGACAGGCATGGAGGGTAACACGGTGTGCTCAGTGATTATGGGCAAGGAGGTTAACAGGGTGTGCTCAGTGACGACGGGCATGGAGGTTAACAGGGTGTGCTCAGTGACGGCGGGCATGGAGGTTAACAGGGTGTGCTCAGTGACAATGGGCATGGAGGTTAAAAGGGTGTGCTCAGTGACGACAGGCATGGAGGGTAACAGGGTGTGCTCAGTGACGACAGGCATGGAGGGTAACAGGGTGTGCTCAGTGACGACAGGCATGGAGGTTAACAGTATGTGTTCAGTGATGACAGGCAAGGAGGGTAACGAGGTGTGCTCAGTGACGACTGGCATGGAGGGTAACGAGGTGTGCTCAGTGACGACTGGCATGGAGGGTAACGAGGTGAGCTCAGTGACGACTGGGCTCTACCGTCTGCTGTGTCCATCATGCTGGAGCGGCTCTGCCCCCGACTCATGCCCCGCACGGGCACGTTGGGGGGCAGGTCTACTCGGGGGCCCCTGTCCTGTACAGCGAATGACGTCACATCAGGCGGGACAATGCTGCTCTCTGGAGTGGGAAACACAAAGCATGGGTCACAATCCCAGCCAACAGAAGCACTGCAACTGCAGACCAACTGAAACACACCCCTGCACACCACTGACTCCACTGATAAAGGCAAATTCACCTTTCAAAATCAACTGGAATTCCAGCTACAGGTCTCTTCACTGAAAATTTCCTGATTGAGAATAAACCCCTCACCTTTGATTATTATTTTGAATACATTGAATTTTACACTGACACACATGGAAGTACGTCTGTCCCAGATAATGCAATATGCGCACTTTGCCCTCCACAGCTGTAGATGGCAGCACTGCACTGGATGAGTCCTTCCCACAAATGCTACCCTTACACCAGTGACCCAGACCATTAAATTAAGATACATCAATTTTCCTTCTCTCTTTACATTTATCACAGAAAGAAATTTTAAAATGACTCTACTCACAACTAACACCTGTAAATTTTTTGTAAATGCTTCGGCATTGTGTTATTCTGAGATCATTTTATCCACGGCCGTGTTTATTTAATTTAACAATGCAAATACCAATAGCTTCACGCTGAGGGCCTAAGAGACTCACCTGGGCGAGTGTGCACCACAACATCAGCCATGAGGGCTGGTAGTGGTTTTCCCTCCCCATGTGACAGCGTGGAAGAGGCGGAGGAGGAGGTAGACGATCCCTGTAGAGAGCGATTGATCCAGGAATCGGGGCTCTGCAGGTTCTGTCCCGAGGCCCCGCCCACAGATCCCTGGTGGGGGGAGGAGCCCTCGTCCTCCGATGCTGACGATGTGTCTGACGGAAGGCAAACGGGTGACGTGTTATTAAGGTGACTCAGCAAGCACCATGGGGCTCACGGGGCCGGGAAACTGCGTCATGGTATCAGGTAACTGATCGCCTCATTTTCGAAATCTCTCCTGCTGTTTCCGAAAGCGTTAATACAGTCACATCCTCCTCCTTCGGCACGCCGTAAAACATGTCTATTCACGGCCAAAGGGTGCTCATGCTATTTATAGATGTTTTTCATTTCCATAAGTAGCTGAAAATGTAAATCTGGCATCGGTACATTTCCAAGAGAGCGATATGTCCGATTTGAGCACCCCGACAATTCCTGGATTTAACAAATTCACACAAGTTATTATATGCATAATAAGAAGCTAAATATAAAAATACATTAAGGACTTTGATATCGAGATCAAACACTGACACCGAAATAGAGCGGAATTGCCAAACTTCTCGGGCCGTTTGCTGAAGGTGGCGGCTGTTCATTCCTGACATTGCTGATGATATTATCAGGAGCTAAATAACAGGCGTGTTTAAGACTGAACTGCACTGTAACTGGAGTTAGGAGAAATGCCAAATTGAGAAACCCACTGAGGCTCCATACTGATCCAAGGAAAACGCCCGTTTTGCTGCTTAATGACATTAATATTTAGATGTTTTGAGCAACATTTACAGATAATGGTACAGCTTAGTTTTAAATATTTAAACAATTATTTAATAAGACCTCTTATTGCGGGCACAAAGTAACCACACAACCCAGCAATGCACATACCCGCACACATACACATGCACCACCCTGTGGCATCCACAGGAGGGCGCTGCTCAGGCCTACCTGGAGGGGTACAGCTGCCTGCAGGAGACTGAACGTAGGTTGAGCGTCGCTTTGTGGGCATAGGGAGGGCCATCTTCTGCTCCCTGTGCTGGGCCAATGCGGCCTGCACCGCTTCAGTATGCACATCTGAGGGGAATGGGAGGGAGAGGAACGGGAGGGAAAGGGATGAGACGGAGAGAAGCAGGAGAGGAATGGGAAGGAGAGGGACAGGGGGAACAGGAGGGAGAGGAAGGAGAGGAATGGGAGGGAGAGGAACGGGAGGGAGAGGAATGGGACGGAGAGAAACAGGAGAGGGATGGGAAGGAGAGAGACAGGAGGGAGAGGAACGGGAGGGAGAGAAACGGAACAGAGAGAAACAGGAAAGGGACGAGAAGGAGAAGGACGGAAGGAAGGGAATGGGAGGGAAAGGAATGGGATGGAGAGAAACAGGAGGGAGAGGGACAGGAGGGAAATGAATGAGACAGAGAGAAACAGGAGAGGGACGGGAAGGAGAGGGACGGGAGGGAGAGGGACAGGAAGGAGAGGGAGCGGATGGAGAGGGATGGGAGGGAGAGGGACAGGAAGGAGAGGGAGCGGATGGAGAGGGACGGGAGGGAGAGGGACCGGATGGAGAGGGACGGGAGGGAGAGGGACAGGAAGGAGAGGAACAGGATGGCGAGGGACGGGAGGGAAAGGAACGGGACAGAAAGAAACAGGAGAGGGACGGGAAAGAGAAGGACGGAAGGAGAGGGACGGAAGGAAGGTAATGGGAGGGAAAGGAATGGGATGGAGAGAAACAGGAGGGAGAGGGAAGAAGAAGGACAGGATGGAGAGAAACAGGAGAGGGACGGAAAGGAGAGGAACCGGATGGAGAGGGACGGGAGGGAGAGGGACAGGAAGGAGAGGAACGGGAGGGGAGGAACGGGAGGGAGAGGGACAGGAAGGAGAGGAATGGGAGGGAGAGGGACAGGATGGCGAGGGACGGGAGGGAAAGGAACGGGACAGAAAGAAACAGGAGAGGGACGGGAAGGAGAAGGACGGAAGGAGAGGGACGCAAGGGAGAGGAACGGGAGGGAGAGAGAAAGGAAGGAAAGGAACAGGAGGGAAAGGGACGGGAAGTGGAGGGACGGGAGGCGAACAGGAAGGAGGAGGTTGTGGGAGGAGAAGGTGGGAAGAGGGGATGAGAGAATTGGAAAGAAAGGAATGGGAATGAGTAGAATGGGTAGGAAAAGGTGGGGGGAATAAGAGAACGGGAAAGAAAGGAAGGTGAGGTAAGGAGGACAAAAAGGTGAGAAGGGTGTGAACACCAAAAGGAACAAAATTAAGAAGAAGGATAACAGCGGTGACTCAAAAATTAAATCACACCATCTATCCATCCCTGTGTCCATCCATCCATTGATCCATCCATCACTGCTTATCCAGTACAGGTTGGCCTCAGCAAGACCACTAAATACAGACATAAGAAGGACATGCGAGTCACGCGGCTGCCTCACTGTCCCCAAGGAGGAGCGAGAATATCTCTGTGGCTCATTATCCTCACACCGCGGCGTTTAAAGGGAGAGGCTGGCGGCACAGGCATCCTCACACCGCGGCGTTTAAAGGGAGAGGCTGGCGGCACAGGCATCCTCACACCGTGGCGTTTAAAGGGGGAGGCTGGCGGCACAGGCATCCTCACACCGCGGCGTTTAAAGGGAGAGGCTGGCGGCACAGGCATCCTTACACCGTGGCGTTTAAAGGGAGAGGCTGGCGGCACAGGCATCCTCACACCGCGGCGTTTAAAGGGAAAAGATCTGCCGGACAATCAGGTGGTACACAAGGCGGGCGGCGGCTACCGTCTGGCAGGGCTCCTCCCAGCAGCGCCGCATGCTCCGCGGACAAAGCCGCGCATGGGGGATCGCCGGGGTCCTCATCATCCGCCATGCCGCGCCTCTCGCTCTCAGTGCCGCCGGCAGAGGCGTGCCGGCCGGCCCATCGCAGGCCTGCTCTCTCTGGCAATGTGCGGAGTCGTCAGCACCGGCCGTCAGCTCGCGGCCGGAATGCACGCATGCTGCTCCCACACAATGGAGGGGGACCCTCCTCCTGCACCTCCCGCGGCACACGGGTGGCTGAGATCACGATGCTCACGTATAACGCTTAACGAGGAAGGGGGGGTGGGCTGGCGGCAGGCGGCCCCGTCCCGTGTCGATCCTCCACCCTTCAGAAATGAGATGAATGATGCAGGGGTCGGGCAGACAGGGAGGAGACGGCAAGAGAGAGCCGGCTGCGGGAAACGCGTGAGCTGTCTGCACCTCGCCCAGGGAGGAGGGAGGGAGGAGGGAGGGAGGAGGGGGCTGAGCAGCCGCGCTCCTCTCTGCACGTCGCCCCTCCCTCACCCACACGCTGGCTTTATTGTTCTCTGCCGGTTCCCTCTCGCGGTGCCGTGTCCGCGGCTCTCCGTTTGGCTCCCTGATCTATCTGTTCATCTGGCTGCGCGATTTAACGGGTTGAGCTCATCAGCACATACTTCAGACTGCAGGGATCTCAGCTGCCTAATGACCAGAGACGGTGCTGACAAGCTGATCTGACGACACGACAGGGCGGCCTCCAAGGCACCGCAATACTCATAATACTCCCGATACAGACAATGGAAATTCCAATACTGCTAATATTGCTCATACCAACAATGCCAATACTGCTAATATTACTCATACCAACAATGGCAACACGAATAGTGCTAATAATACTCATACTAACAATGCCATTATCAACAGTGCTAATAATATCAATACTAAAAGCCAATAGGAATCCAGCAGCTTCTCTGCTTGGACCCCTTATAGTAACAATGCAAATACCAATAGTACTAATAATACTCATACTAATACCAAGAATGCAAATACCAATTGTACTAATAATACTCATATTAATAATTCTAACAATGCAAATAACAACAGTACGAATAATACTAATATTAACAGATCTTTTGAGTAAAACCATTTTATAATGTTTTGACATTGCAGCAAAAACACAAAGCTTAAAATTGCCCAGCAACAAAAAACACAAGACGCAGATATCTGAATGCTTAAAAATACACATTTCACTCCATAATCGTAACCAGGACAAGTGTTTGTAACATAAGACACTCACACACACATTTACATTCATATCTAGTAAGAAACAACAAAATACAAGCATTTTCAGTTTTTTGACAGCAATCACATATTTTAATACAACTGAGTTTCCCAAGTGGGGACCAGAAAAATAGTGCTGACATCAAAATCACAGGTTTTTATCACATTGCACTCATCGCATTTGGTCCCCGCAATGTAATAAATAGGCACACACACAATACAAATGAAAAGTCTGAACACATCTACTGAAAGTCGTTCGTTTTTCAACGAGCTGTCAAACCTAAGCAGACCTTGAGGGTATGTAGTAAGTTATCTGAGATGGAGGGCTGTGACCTGGCCCCCCCAATCCCCCCCACTGAAATATTATAGAGCCTGTCTGGGATGAGCTGGGTCAAAGAGTAAGAGCAAAGTAGCCAACTTGAGCCCAGAACTTGTGGAAACACTTTCAGGGAGAACAATTCCAGGTGGCTACATCCAGAAGCTAGTTGACAGAATGCCAAGAATCTGCATCAAAGAAGAAGGGGGCTATTTCCCTAAGAGTAAATTCTGAGATTGCAAACGCTTCTCTCGATTGTTGCAATATGAAGGTGAGTAATTATCATTGTTGACGCACCACAGCACGAAATGTGTCCTCTGCCTTTAACCCATGTGACATCGTGGCACAGCAGGGGGCAGCTACGTGAGCGCCCGGGGAGCAGTGCTTGGGGACGTTATCTTGCTCAGGGTACCACAGTGGTACCTGCGGGTCGGGGACTCAAACCGGCAATCTTTTGATTACACGGTTGCGTCCCTAACCACTACACCACCTGCCTGCCCTGCATATTTAATATGTATTACTTCATTGCCACAAGGTCTTTTACTAGAAGATGCTAGCATATCTAAAATAGAGACGTGCATTAAAAGCAGGTGTGGCCAGACTTTTTGACTGGTACTGCACATATAAATAAACCATGTTGATTCATTTTAAATTTTGCTGTTGGTACTACAGACTACAGAGTTAAATGCGTGGTCCTTCCACTGCGTGTGTCGCGGGTGCTGCGTGGTGTTTGAAGGACCCGCTCTGCTTGTGTCTTCACAGGGGTTTTATTGTCCATGCGAACTCAGACCTTCATGCGGCTACCGGCTTCTGCGCTCACCTGATCTGTAGCGGTCGTCCCGGGCACCGCCGCTGCGATGGGCCCTCCGGCGGCGGGACGACACGGAAGAGGTCGGCTTCAGGGCAGGCGCCGGATCCGGGGTCGGGGTCACATCTCCCCCGGCTTCGGGCTCCGGCCGCTCAGGAGGTGGCCCGGGATCGGGTTCTGAGGGGTATCACAAAGTGCAGGTGACTCAAGCGAGGCCAGTCTCAGGCAAGGCTCTAGGCCCCCCCCCCACTCAAAAAGCCACTTTGGGGGGGCCCCTTGTTCCCCCAGGGATGTTTCAAAACCTAAATAAATAGCTAGTGAGCACAGTGAGAAGATGACAGCTAGCTAGCTGGTTAGCAGAACATACTGCTTCGGCATATTCAAAATAAGGAATGTTTTTAAATTTTTAATGTAGTGACTGTTTGTGGCCAACAGGGGGCCTTGGGGACCTCACACAAATGCATGGTTTCAGTGATGGTAAACGGAACCCCATGAGAACGCCCCAAAGAGAGAAGCCAGCCATCAGCAACAAAGCCCGGCCAAATCTTAATCCACATTTCAGAGGGAAAATCCTGCTAAATATCTGGGAGGGGTTTGGTGTCACACTGACAGAAAGCACAAACGCTGAAGATCAGATAAGCGACCAAAAACGAGGCCGACTGTTTCACACGGTACAGCAGCAGCATCGAAAAGCCACGACGACAGGCCTAGAAATAACAAGACATTCCTCTGTTGGCCTCATAGGGCTTGCAGGGGTCTGTGCACCAAGGGCCCCAGCGCTAACCCGAATAGGCCCCAGCACTAACCAGAATGGGCCCCATTATTGTCCCCTGGAGCAAACCCACCCCAGTAGAATATCCAGCTGAATGAATGGGTTAAATGTTTGAAGTCACTTTGGATTAAGACCCAAAGACAGCTAACTGAAATGTAATTATCCCCCTGTGATCTGACTGCCCCCCAGCCCCCCATACCCATCTCCCTCTATTTCCCCCAACATTCACTCTCAGTCAATCATTCGTCCTCTAAGCTTCCCGTAGCTTGGAAAAGTGGCAATTTCAGGCAGAATAGGGGGGTTTGTAAAAGACGGATTTAATGGGCTCCTAGCTCAGTGGGTTACGGATCTGCGTCGATATCTAAAAGGTAATGGGTTCAAATCCCGTAGCTGGCAGAGTAATGCCATCACTGTTGGGCCCTCAGCAAGGCCTTTAGCCCCATCAGTGTTGGACACTGGTCAGCCCCGTATCCTAACCCCAAAAGCCCATGTTTCTCATGACGAATGAGATGGGCTTTGTGAAAACCAGCCAACTTCCCCTCCAGATGAGTTATGTGCTGCAGTCCTGTTCTATTGGGATCCAGTACTGGGACCCAGTACAGGGATCCAGTCGCTCGTCCAGCTCCAGCTGCTCCCTGCTTCACCCCAACTTCTCCCCAGCTCCTTCCATCACCTTACTTTGCTCCATCCTTGAGCTAGAGGCGCCCCCCCCCCCCAGAGGTGGGACTCCATATGCTGGTGTGGGAAGGGGGTTTTGGTTCCCACGAATTTTAAGGACACAGAACTTGGGGGGGGGGGGGGGGGGGGGCAAGCGCCGGGGGGTGGTGGGGGGGGGGGAAAGGGGGGGGGGGGGGGGGCCCCCCCCCCCACCAGCCCGCGGGTGTGTTTAGAGCG
>JAODKM010000081.1:508228-519725 GCA_026780845.1 Petrocephalus sullivani
GAAGCTAAGCAGGGTCGGGCCTGGTTAGTACTTGGATGGGAGACCGCCTGGGAATACCAGGTGCTGTAAGCTTTTCTTACCTTTAGTTAGTAAATACGTGGCTACCCCTCTTGCTACCTCACATCAAAATAATGCGTAACATTTAGTTGTAGTTTAGTTGTAACTCAGTTGTTAATGAAAAAATATAGTATTGTTTACTTGGTATTTAAATTTGCCCTGGAGCCATACCCCCCGATCTTGCTATCAGAAGCAGCACCATCACCTGCCAGCCCTCCGCATTTAGATTCGAGTCTTAAAATTTGCACTGTATAAATTGGGATTTTGTCATTTCGTTGGTTTGACTTCCTCTGCCAGCACCTGGAGCAGGGGTTTCAAACTCCAGTCCTGGAGGGCCGGTGTCCTGTGTAGTTTAGTTTTTTCCCTGTTCCACCATAAACGATTGAGGTGATGAGCTGTGCGGTAATTAGCACAATGAGCTGTGAGTAGAATCAGGTGTGTTAAACGAGGCTAAACCCAAAAATGTGCAGGGCTGCGGCCCTCCGGGACTGGAGTTGGACACCCCTGCCCAGGAGGATGGGCTCCCCCTTTGAGTCTGCTTCCTCACAAGGTTTCTCCCTCCTAGGGAGGTTTCCCTTCCCACTGCCTCCTCTGGATTGCTCTCTGGGGGCTTTGGGCAAGGGTAATGTAAAGCACTTTCAGACAATGTATTTTCACAACACTACTCCAGACAAAATTGTACTGAATTGTGTAAAAAGTACAAGCCCTCACACTGGTGCTTGGCTTTGCCTTCTGCTAGATATTTCACAATTACCCATGTGCTTAGTGCCCTCTAATGGTGAATTAGATTCATTCATTAATCAGCAAATTTTAACATAGGCATGTATGTGTGGTGGGCCTGTATCGGCAAATGTCATGGGCCAAGTCTTAATACCAGCGCAGCCATGGTGAGGACTGATAGCACTAGACCCAGAACATCTAAGGGGTGTCTTTTATTTACTTTTTAATGTTAATTTAAAAAATACACTCAGTTTTCAGGCTTTATTGATAACATATAATTATGTTAAGAATGTATGAGTATATTACATTTTGAGAAGAGTCATTTTATTTCTGTTGGTGAACTTTTTTTTAAGACTTTACAGAAGGCTGCAAAGTATTTTAAGTCAATTTTGACAGAGTTCACATTAGGATATGTTGAGACAGGATGATATGGAAAAACGATATCAAGGCACATGACGTCCCAGTATGCCTGATGACTTCTGCTGGATCCTAATGAGGGATGTTCCTGGCTCCAAGTACAGCAGGCAATCATACACCTCTACCATGCACATATACTGTAAATATATGTACTGTATAATGCCAAATTTGTCACTCAAAATTCTGGCGTAGTATAGGGAAATTATATTTAGACATTTAAATGAAGCACAGTAATACTGAAAAATTTACCTGTTTTGATTTGTGTAACTAAAGACATAAACATACAAAAACATAAAAATTTGTTGACCTGTGTAATTTGATTGATGAAGGATTGTGTCTCAAGACATACTACAACACCATGTGGAAAAGCAAAGAGATTCTGAAAACAACACTTCTTGGGTTGTCAAGAGCTACTACCCCCCATATTTTGGTTACCTGGAAGTGAAACTTGCGTATATTTTTGTTGCACAAATGCAGTGTTGTGTAGTTGTTCTGTTCCAGTTGAAAGCTTAACTAGACCCTTTCACACAGGTATACAGTGTGGGAAATTATTTGACACCCTGGTGAATTCTTAAGTTGACCCATTTACTGAGAAATGAGAAGTCTATAATTTCACTGGTAGGTTTATTTAACAGCAACACAGCTAGTACTTAAGTATTAACAGATACCAAGCCAGCAATCATAGTTAATGGCTTTACTTTGATAAATAGTTTTCTTGGGTAGCTAACCTACCTGCATCTTTAACCTTATCACCATGGGAAAGACCAAAGCGCTGTCTAAGGACATCAGAGATATGATTGTTGACCTTCACAAAGCTGGAATGGGCTACAAGACCATCAGCAAGCAGCTTGGTGAGAAAGTGACTGTCGGTGCAATTATTCACAAATGGAAGACAGACAAAACTGTCAATAACCAGGTCTATGGCCCCGAGGAAGCTTTCGTGCGGCATCAATGATCTTAAGAAGGGTGAGGGCTAACCCTAGAGCTACAAGGGAGGAGCTCGTTAATGATCTCAAAGCAACAGGGACCACAGTCACCAAGAAAACCACTGGTAACACATTATGTTGCACCCCTGCTCGAGAGGGCCCATGTTCAGGACTGTCTGAAGTACACCTGGGTAATTTCAATGAGGCTTGGGAGAATGTGGTGTGGTCAGAAGAGAGCAAAACCGAGCTGTTCAGTATCAGGTCCACTCACCATGTTAGAAGGGAAAAGAATGCTGACTAAAACCCCAGGAACACCATCCCTATGTCAAACACATGCTTTGGGGGTGTTTTACTCCCAAGGGTACTGGACGGCTGTACGCATAAAGGAGTGATGGACAGAGAAATGTACCGTAAGATCTCCTTGCTTCAGCTTGGGCACTAAAAATGCATAGTGGGTGAGTCTTCCAGCAAATCAATGGCCTCAAGCATACGGTCAAGGCAACAAAGGAGTGGTTCAAGAAGAAGCACATTAAGGTCATGGAGTGCCCTAGCCAGTCTCCAGACCATAATCCCAAAGAAAACCTATGGAGGGAACTCAAGCTCAACCTTAAAGATTTGGAGGACATTTGCAAAGAAGAGTGGATGAAAATTCCTGCAGAGCTCTGTGCAAACCTGGTGACCAACTACAAGAAGCGTCTGACAGGTGGACATGCCAACAATGGTTTCTGCAAGTGCTACAGCATGTGCCCCAGGGGATTAAATACTCATTGGCCTAGATAAACGACAAATTGGTTTGTAACAATTATGTTTACTTACTTGTTTCGTTGATAATATTTTGCTGTTAAGGTAAACCTACCATTGAAATGATACTTCTTTATAAATGGGACAAACTTAAGAATTCAGCAGGGGATCAAATTATTTCCCTCACTGTATATCCATTTGTTACTGACCAAGTCACCCCCGGGCTTATCTTTTGGGTCACAGAAAGTCTAAAACCAAGCATTTGAGTTTCATTGTCCAAGCCCTGTATGTTTGCATTTCAAGTAAAACAGTAATCTAAAGCATACTCTTTTTTTAATCACTTCACTAACTTTAATTTCTCCAGTTATTTATAAAAATGTCATCAATAGTCTAAACAAGGCTACATTTGATTGAAATCAGCAACCAATGGAAAGTGTATAATATACACACACATCTAGAACACGTATCTCAGTGAGAACAGCGGGACAACAGTGATTGCTGCAGAATCTGCAGGCTGAAACTTCAGCAAAAAAAAAAAAAAAGCAATCGACTTGAGACAAACCACAAAGCACTGAAATGTTTAAAGATAAATTTTATTAGATTTTTGTTTTGTATTTTTCACCTTTGCAATAACACAATCAGCAATCAGATATCAGGTATAATTACTTTGTGTTCCAGCAAACTCAACAGGAAGAGTGGATTTTTGCCTTTTTTTTTTTAAGATAGCAGGTTGTTGCATGACTTCACTTTATATCCCACCCCTCCAGTACAGTCTTACCATCCCACTGAGAAATTTATGCAAAGCAGAGTAAGTGACAGACATGATACAGGCGCGCACACACACGCACACAGCTCTCCCACCCCCACCCCCCAGCAACAACTTTGGTATTAAAGGGATTTAAGCAAAATAAACATTTTCTACAGCTGAGCTCACACAGTAGTTTCATTGAAACAAAAACCCCTAGTATTTATCAAATGCATCACCTTCTTCATGTTGATTTGCTGTTTTGATCACTTAGAAAAAATTGAGCTTTTAGGAAACAAATTTGAAGTCACACATGCACAAAGGGGTATGCAAACCTCAGACCGACACGAAGATCCCAAACATTGTTTGGGGATCGTGGTCAGCGGTCTTGGGTGTTCAGGTTTCCCCCGCCACTTCCAAAATGCAATGACTTACACTTAGACAACATTTGAAATGACAAGCATACATGGGAACAGCAGACCACGAAAGCACACAACCTTTTGCAGTTACATAATTCAAAGCTGTCAGTTCCTGAATGTCTGGGTTTAGTTTGTTAGTCCTAATTACACACACAGGGCAGGGCAACTCGCTCAATAGTCTTAATTGCAAGGTGCGAAAGAAAATTTCAAGAACGGAATCATATTAGACTAGCTTTGTCAAGTTACTCTACATTCCTTACTAATTGGCTGGGATTAAAAAAAAACCTAAAACAAAAATCAATACTGTAAAGATGGACACTATCAGTTATTACAGTCATTGTCTGCTATAATGAAACAAAGGATCTCTTGCAGGTCTGTAGACACGACCTTCGATGGGGTCTAGAGGAGAAATCAAGTATAGATTATGCAGTAAAGGACCCAACACTAACCTTTCTATGCATAAAACGTTCATTCACAACATCTCATTTCTCATTTAACCAAGTCTTTTAAAGGACAGATTAAAAACCAAGTAGACACTGAAAGTCAAAGGAAATAAAAGAAAAAAATCATTGAAACATGACAATGAACGAGCAGTCAGTGACTGATCCAGTTACTCTACCTTAAGAGCCCAGAATTAAGCAAACAACTTTGTAGTTTTTCTTTAAAAAATGGAAATATTGTGTGGGCTTCATGGAGATTGCCCAAGTTACCATACCATCATGCTCAAACACCCACAGCTAGTACGTTTTACACTTCAGCACTGCAAAATGCCACACATTTACTGAAGCCATTCAGTTCACAACCCATCTTTACCAGATCCACCACCGTGCTGTAGCAACTGTGAAACGTGGCCTCATCAAGGGTGGTTCGCTGTGGCGGAGGGAGACTGCGCCATTTTACAGACATCAGCAAAAAAAAAATGAAATAAAATTCCTGCATTAAAGCAAAGGTTCATTTGGTCACCATGAGGAAAAAGGGTGCAACGTAACACCATAGACAGGAGCAATGTATAAAGTTCCTGAAGATTTTGTGGGAATTATTAACTTGAGGGTGGACCTGAGGGATGTGGTATTTCCAGATAAAAAAAAAAAAAAAACCAACATCCAGTCTCTCTGAAGGGGAGCAGTGGGTAAACAAGGCACGGTTATTTTGGCGAGTTTGTTTCTTAAGTAACAGGGGTGAAACAGCCGGCTCACACTGGCGAATGCATGGATACTGTGTGTTTAATGCAGGCAAGCCATTAAAACTCCTCCTACAGGGCACCCCATGCTGCCAATCATACGTATGGGATGTGTGACTGCTCCAGCACATCCCAAGTGGTGCTACAGAGCTCGGAGCACCAGCTTAAAACGGCAACGCTGCACACGCATGACCCAGAAACACTAAGGCCAAAACAAGATCACTGTACTTTATTTTCTTTTGAAACAGGTTTTGTTTAGACTGCAAAATGTTTCACACTTATCTACTGCTATACATAGAGCCCTAGTCAAATAAAAAGCACATTCCTGCAAATTTCAGAAAGCTTGCTAACATTGAACACACTCTAAAAATGATTGCACACATCACATGACATTTTTCATACTCGTTGCGCTTGACAAGAGCACTAGATGCTGTTAGTAAAGACAAGCCACCCCAGGGCTTCGCGACACATTCGCTCCACTTCATCCCAGATGATGCACCAAAGATGCTGTCAGCTAGTCTTAAACCATATAATCAAAAAGTAGTACTGAACACTATTTCACACTACTTCATGAAACAAAAACCTGCACATAAACAGCATTGTACATATGGATTAAAAAAAAAAAAAAAAAACTAAAATTTAATCATTGACAGCTGCTCAGATCAAGGTTAGGTCTACTGGATCTACCATTAATTCATGATATAGTGTATGGCTGGGTGCCAAACCATTTTGTCAGTGAAGGTAAAACACCAACTTTGCCCCAAAAGATCAGATACATATAAAAAAGGGCCACCTGGATTATACACAGGGGGGGTGGAAAAAAATAACCATATTAAAATGGCCTAGCTTGCCTTTGGTCTTGGTAGCACTTAACCTGGTCATGGACTGTCTGAGAGGGCAGTGGTGGTAACAAATAAGTAAATATACCTGTCTGATAAGAAGCCTTTTGGTTACCCTCCAACACTCATTTGGGGTAAGAGCAGATGAATATATAGGGACACAACACTCAAAAGCAGTAGGTGTGTTCAGATAGACTCAGCCATTGCCAACACACTCCATTTTAAAACGATTTTTCCATAACAGTAGCTGCAAGACATACATATGATACTTAGACAAAAAAACACTTCATTTATTTTCATATATTCCACTTTAAATATAAATATATATACTTCTGGGGAATATGAATAACTGGGCTCCCCTCACCATAGCATCACCCCCTCCAAGCCCATTGAGACCATGGAAAACCCCAGATCACTGCCAGGGTTACCATCGGCAACAGGGTAAGGAATATCATCATAGTGAATGGCACATTCCTGTTCACAGTCAGCTCCCTTTAGATGGTCCAGACCATCACAGAGGAAATGCTCTTTAGTCTTTTGCACAGACCTGACTCCACCTCCAAAACTCCAAACCAGATTATACTTTTAAGCTGATGTCATTGACCACTGGACTCCACCAATGTCAAAGCCATAACACCAGATCAGAAACAGGCCATCCCTACTTACACGTTTGGTACATCTGTACCAATCCGGCATCCCAGACATCGGAATCGAGAGCCAATTTTAATAAGTACTACTAAAAGTATTTGGGGGGGGGAAAAATTACACAAATGCCCCCAGGATGTAAAAACCCAAGAGGGACCATTTTCAGCAGAAGAGTCTACAACTTCCTGCCCTGGGCCATAAGATGATTAATGTTGGTGAGAAAGTAAAGTTGCATGACAACAATGATGACACAGGAAACTGTTCACTGGTCTTCAGAGGCTCCTACAAAGAAGTCTGGGGATAGAATTCACTAAAAAAATAAAGCTTGAGCACAATTAGCCAAATCAAGGTCCGCACTTCGGTGTGATTACCAGTGCAACATTTAGGGGATACAGACTGAAGCCTACAATTTCCCTATGGGCAAAGTTGTTAGAAATGACTGACATACTGGAGGGAGTGACATCATCTCAAGTGCAATCCGTCATGCAAACCACGCAACTGGTGTGTCTGCTCAACGCGGCTCAAAGCAACGGCCGGCTCAGGCTCCAGATCTAGGGCTCAACTGTGGACAGAAATCTTGTGTAGTGGGACCATCCAGGCCAACAAGTTTCCTCTAATTTAAAATAAAAAAAAAAACCTCTGCTCTCTAAAGCAAATGACCAATGAGGGTACCCCCACCCATGCTACTACTGCTCCAACCAGGAAAGCAAAGCAGAGGTTCTCCCCCACAGTTCACCACCAGACAGAAGTGCTGTAGCAAGCCGATCCTCTTCCCCCCCGACACTTTCTGCTCTTTAGATGCTGCAAGAGTAGCTGAAGCAGCTACTCTCATCCCACTAGGACCCTCCCCTTCAAGGAATAAACAAGGTGAGCCAGAAAGTCACATGCATTCTCAGCCTCTAAGTACTTCATTTCAGCACAGAAATGAGGACCAAGCATAACATCAGTAAACAAACTACACCTGATCTTAGCGATTAACCCGAAACTACTTCTGAATTACTGTACCAGCAATTGTTACAGACAACCAATAGAAGGATGCAGCTTGTTAGTGTGACAGCTCCAACTCAACACAGCCAGCACATGGGCAACACCTTACAGCCATCTCAAACTCGGCCACGAAGATGTAAACAAGTGATTATGTTGAATACATTCAATAACTGGGGAGAGGGTACCCAAGGGAGACAGGATCAGGTCAAGAGCAGCCATGAGATGGGAAGAGACACTGTTCGGTCACCAGGACAACAGCACCAGCTCATGGAACAGTGGTCCTGGTGGCTGGGAGCAGCTGAGCAGAAACATGAATGCTAACAGGTGCTCTGACTTAGGGCAAGGTCTTCAGTGGCTGGTGGGACCTGCTGTTAAAACGAGGCTGTTTCTGAGGTGGTGGTGGGGGGGGAGTATCAACCAACAAACCCATCTGGTGCAAAAAAGGGCAATGACTGGAGCTGCAAGACCCACCAGTATGAAGCTGAAATTTAGTAAGGTTCCACAGTGGGCCCCTTTTGGCAAACCAAGCCAATCAAATCCCTACTCAGATGCCACGCCCACCCACTATAAACAACTCCAAACCCACCAACACTACAAGCCTACACCCTAGTCAGATTTGAAATGCATTCACATTGTTGCCAAATCAGCTATTACAAATTTGAGTCACATTTCATTGCGGAAGATTCTTCTCCTGTTCAGGTGAGACCAGTTCATGTTCATAACTTCAGGTTCTCTTAGTGCTCATCTTAATGTTCACCCAAAAGGTGACAGCAATTGCTTTTTTTCCTGCCCTAAGGAACCTGCGCCCACCCCACAAAAAAAGGAAGAAAAAAAATAAATCCCACACACATGGATTCCGAGGACTAATTCCTCAAACTAAATGAGATGAGTACACCCCCCCCTCCATCTACTGCTTTCCAAAGTCCATGCCTCTGGACAGTCTTCTGCTGGTTTTGTGAGAAGAATCCCAAAGGCTTTTTCCACACCATTCAGGGAGGGAAACAACGCTGTCTTAAGATCAGTCGCTTTTAAATCTGATAATATATATTCTTATATATTCATCTCTGTGTATACATGTACATTCGTTCCTCAGTTTTACTTTGGCGATCTTGGGGGGACGTTCTGCTCTTTGCCGCTGCGCCTGGGGCCCCCCTGCGGGGAGGTACGATGTGCTAAGGGGAGACGTCTCTGCTGATCGCGCAGTTTGAGGCCCGTACCATTGGCCTGGGGGGGCCCGTTGCCACGGTGGGAGCCCAGGGAGTCGCGCTGTGGCCGGATCTCAGTCGACTTGCCTCCCACGGGCCTCTCGGGGGTTTTGTCCGGTCGTTCTCCGGGGCCATGCCCAGTACGGGGCCGGTCTGCGGGGCTGTGCCCGCTTGCGTCTTCAGTCTTGTTTACCCGGAGCTCACGCAGGGGCTGGGCGGGGCTGGCGGCAGGGGAGGTTGGAGGGGGAGGGTCCTTGGGCGGTCGCTGACACACCTCAGCATAGCTTAACTTGCGAGGCTCCTGTTAGGAACATGGGACAGAGGAAGATGTCGTCTTACAAACAGGGCCCCGTTGCAACAAAGAGGAACACTCAGAACCAACTAAACTTCTGAGGCCATTCCAGCCCCTGAATCTCCATTCAAAACCGTGGGTGGACAGACTTACTGGTGCGGGGTTGCTGTTTGGGGCGGCGGGACTGCTAGACACGTTGGGCTGGCTGCGTAAGGGTTTAGCGGCAGGAGCCGGCTGAGGGAGCACCGGCTGTGAGCAGGGAGCTGGGAGGCCTGCGGAGGTAGCGGCCGGCACGAGGGGCGAATCTTTCTGGACTTGGGGTTCAGCCTTGTCAGCCTTCTTCTCTGGATGGATGACACTGTAGGAAAGGCAAAAGCTTAACGCTCTAATCCTGAAGATGAACCAAAATAAATGATGCACAGACCAACTGAACTTCCTCACGTGTGAAGGGTAAGCAAACGAAGAGCAATCTGTCCAGTAAGGCATCAAGTCCACCTAGATGTATGGGCCCCTCTGTCCACGCCATTTAAGGACAAGGACGGCTAAACTACTCTTCCCAAGGCTGGCGGAGATGAATGACGCGGGGGCCGTTTCAGGCAGCCACTGAGAGAACTTTGAGCTATTTTAGGAATCAGCACAACCTTGACCTGCCCGAGCAGTAGGCAAGATTCACGCTGCAGGAACAGAACAGCTCCCCTGGCCCAGACACTGTGGGGTCATTTGAAACATTTGCTTAAAAACAGCAGATTGACCACTGGGGATGGCGGCTGGAAAGAGGCGGCTCTTACCTGGAGCCCTGAGACTCAAAGGCTGCTGGCGCAGGCTTGCAGATTGACTGGGCTGGACCAGGAACAGCGACACCCTCTTCGGGACCACTGGCGGAAGTCACTGAGGAATCCTTGTTGCCATCAGACTGTAGAGGGCAGCACACATCTTTACATATCTGAGGACCCTACTACACGCTCCATGGGGGCCATCACTGTCATGGGCTGGACACACCACTCACCTTGTCCCGACTCAGGCCTCGCACCACGTCTGACAGCCGGTTCTCGAGCACGGGTTCCCCCTGGGTGCTCACTACGCAGCCAGGCAGGGGTGGGAAGTTGGAGGTGGCGAGATCAAACTTGGGGGGCGGAACCTTGACCTCATTCAGAGGGGGCAGCCTCTGCAAAGAGCCGAAGGAGAAGCTTTAAGAAGCCATCCTTTTTTGCTGCGGGTGGAAGGGGGAAACAGGAGTGGGACGGGGAGACACTCACCACAGCACGCTCATCCTCTCGCCTACGACGCATGCCTCGGGGAGCGCCCCTCCTGCAGGGGGCGCAAATCACAGGAGAAACAAGCTCAGGGTCCACAGTGGCACATACTGGGAGAGTCTCACACCTCAGAGTCCGACCCTCAGATCTCATAATCTTACAGCTCACTGGGAAGGGCCACAGAGGTTAATAGCTTTGGGAGGGGGGGAGGGATAGAAGGGGAGAGAGAGAGAGAGAGAAAGAGAGAAAGACAGGACAGAATGAGGAGGAGGAAAAACAGGAAGAGGGATAAGGAAGAGCCAGCTACTCCTCTCACACCCGAAAATCCCTCTATGCGTCGCTTTATCATCACTGGGTCGGCATGAATCACAAACCCGCAAATGCATGCAAACCCCGAGTGGCATGATTAAATGCCATAATAAAAGCAGGCTGCCCAAGTGGCCCGGTGCCTTTGTAAAGGAGCCCCACCTGCCCCGGCCGGCCATGGTGACGTCGCCGTTGGCTTCTGCGGCAGGCAGGTGGCCGTCCTTCGAGGGGAAGGGAAGGCTCAGCTCTGACGGCACCAAAAGGGCCGTCCCGCCACGTGTAGGCTGAGGGCTGCGAGGCCCATCTACCAGCGGCAGGGGAGCGGTCGACGGCGGGACACCCTCCCCAGCTCGGGGGTGGGGCTTCACGTGATTCCTGAGTAAGAACAGAGCACATCAGACAGCATGCTACATGGGAATGGGCAGCCCTGGCAACCTGTCTCAAGAGGAGAGGACAGAGTGCTTGTGCCAGAGCCCAACGTGCCAGTTCCTCTCCAGCGTACTGTATGCACTGCTTTATGGTTCAGCAGAGCCCCTAATTAGGCCCAATTAAGCTGACTGAAGAAATTCCTCAATTAACAGCCTGTTAAAAATCAGTGGTTTGCTGTGCGTTCTCAAACTGTCCATCGCTTAAATTTGTCTCGATCATGAAGACCAACATCTTATTTTAATTCACCAATTATTCCTTCTGTGAAATTCAACAATGAGTTTTTCAACCCAGTTCTCAATACTCCCGCCCCCCCCCCCCCCCCCCCCCCCCTCTCTC
>JAODKM010000081.1:526267-571103 GCA_026780845.1 Petrocephalus sullivani
TTGAAGCAGCATCACAAAACTCTGCATGAGGACTTTCGCAAGACCACTGAGTTAAAGAAACAATCCTCTGGCAACTTCAAGCAAGCAACGCTGCCTGAAACCCTCGCAACGATCTCATTCTTTCGAGCAGTGTGTGTGAAATTGAAACTTTGGACACTCAACCTTTAGCAGTTGGTCAATTAACAATATATTTTTTTTTCTTATGTTTCTGCTCTCAGCTGTTCCTACCATTTGCTGACGGTAAAAAATTAAATAACTGAAGTGACCTTTAATTAGTATTTTGCACTTTAAAAGTATATTTTGTTTATTCAATTAAGATATTTTTCAGGGTCTTAATATTTATTCTTTAATTCTTTTTCTATTCTTATGTAAAAGGTTCACATTTATGCAACCAATAGTTAATAAATTGGTCGTTTTTTCCATACTTACTGTTGCTGACTTGTTCTCAGTTTGATCGAGCCGTTCATACATTCCACACAACGAAATAGGTAAAAGTATTCATGATGTGTGCTGATTATTGTATCGGATTCGTATCGGTATCGGTTAGTACTGAAGGCTGCAATATCGGTATCGTATCGGAAGTTAAAACGTTGTATCGGGACATCCCTAATAATAAGGTCACATTACCTCATCATGTTTAGAAAACAAGGATACTTGTCAGCTGTACTTAACCCATCCGTCATAAATGCTCTACGAAAAAACATTTTCAGTATTTACAGAATTCTTAAAATGTACGACAAACTTGGATGCTGGCAAGAGTCAAACGGAAAAAAAACTGGGCACACCATAACACATACTGACATGCCAAATTCCAACACTAAAAATGCTGTCAGCAGCATATGTAAGTGTACAAACAGCACACTGAAATGTTGTATGCAAGACCAAAATAATCACTAGCTCTTCCATTGTTAGGGCGCTAGCCTGTGATTTCAACCTTTCCGCAAAGAGCCAGTAAAAGGTCTTCGTGTTGTTCAGTCAGCTATTATCCATGAAATATACAGTCCCCCATTCTCCACGACTAAACTGTCCCCACATAAACTGATTTTTATGTTTGACCAAAATTATACCCACATACCAATAAATATGCATCACAAGGTTCCCTGCTGAACAACAGGTGTTCAATATGGTCTTTATGTATTCATGACTGAAACAAGCCAGATACCTTGTAACAGAAGATGTTGGGTAAGATAAGAGTACCTGGAACACCAGGAGGCCTTAGGCACCATCCTTCGGCCAGACTACCAGACTTACCACGCAGTACGTCCAAGATTAGGTCCATATCAGTGGTGAGGATCTTGACATCTTCCATGCTGGCAATGGTCCAGATAGGAACAAACTGGTCACTGTCCATCTGAGACATCAGGTACAAGTCCTTGGACAGGTTCTCTCTGTAAGGAAAACGTCACCTGCTTCTTAGTATCTGGCACAAGAATAAGTGTACCACAGTCTAAAAAAATTGAGCCTATCTGAAGCTATCAGATTCCCAGATTACCTGGAAAAGCAGAATTCCAGTTGTTTCTTGAGAGATTCACGCAGGTTCTCCGGTGAAATGGGCTGCTCCTGTGATACGTCACCTACCATAAGAAAAAAAAAATCTATTTACTGATAGGAACATGCAAACTCCTCATATTACATTCGGTTAAGTGATGTGCACTTGAGGAAAGCTTGGCCTCAGACAGCTCAAGGGCCCAACAGCAATGATTGTTCAAACCATAGGATTTGAATACATGACCTTCTAAACATGGGCACAGATTTCTAACCCACTGAGCTCAACACCAGCCCCTCATACTCATACAAAATGCATTTTGTACTGACCAGCAAGCCCAGACACCGGCTCATAGACAGGAAAGGCCAAGTCGGGTGGATCGACGCCATTGACGACCGCCTCAGGCAGAGAGGGCGAGCTGCCATCCGCAATGTTTGTCAGCTGCACACTTCCAGGTTTATGTTCGGCAGGAGGAGCCTCCGAAAACCCTAGGAGACAACAGGTCAATAACATTTAAGGACACACAAACAACTTTTTTGATTCTCAAAAGGCTGCTTCAAAAAGTGCCACGATTCTTTCAGAACATGCTTTGTCCAAACCTCCAGTGATGTCAGCGGGGGACATTTGCTGCCACTGGGAACCGTCACCACTGTCAACAGGAGCTTCACTGGGAGCTGATGAGATCTCCTGCCACACCTTGGCATTGGGATTCAGGCCAGCTCCCTTAGAGGTGACCTGTGTCAGAGGAAAAAAAAATTACACACACACACCTCATACACTTGTTACTTTTTACCTTCCCTTAGGTCACACCACCAGCAACCACTTACACTAACCAACATAAAATGCCCAGACATTTTTGGCATGTCACTTAAACATAACTTCCCCTGCTAGACACTGAGGTTCAGCTTTATCAGAAATTCTATCCTTTCAAGTAGATGAGCACTTCCTTTAAAAAGAAAATAAAACAAAAAGATTAACCAACAGCTTACCCAAAAGGAAGAACAGATGTAATGTAACAGTCCAAATTCAACTGGGGACGATATTTCCCTCTGATCCCCCCACATGCCTGAATGGCCACTGCGACTTTTAAAGGCCCTAATAACTGCAGAGCATTACTCCATTACTCCTTCCTTAAAGAGCTGATTATATGTAAAAGGGATTAGGAGAAAGTCCTACGGCATGAGCACCACCGTAACGTCCATCAGCATGCCGGAGCCCCACATGGCCGTAGAGGGGAGCAGCGAGCGGGCGTACGGGAGCGCGGGGGACGTCAAAGCGCATTCAGCGCCGCCAGAGACCGGGGGAAATGCAGCGGCGGCGCCTTAACGTAGCGTTAATTCGGCAGCCACGGGCGGTTACTAATAACCAACAACCAGGAGGTTAATAAACTCTAACCAAGAAACTAGTTAACGACTTCGGCCAAACCTTCGACGATAAAACGCGAGGAAACGGCGAAGCTGCGACAGCCCCGGCTCCCGGGCACCACGCGGTCCGTCTCGCCAACTCACTGGCACGACGGGCCGCCACCATTACGCAGCATTTAGCGGGCGCTACGCCACCGCGGAGACATGAGAGACTCTAGAGTGTCACCGGTAACTCTTCCTCGGAACTACCGGGTCGGATGTGATATAGCGACAAAACAAAGAGGGGGAGGTCCGCCTAACGCCGCCGAAAAGCCGCCGTTCGGATGACATTTTAACCCTCCGAATGCGTTTTATTCAAACTGGCCACCGCGTCCCGGGAGTCCCGCGGTCCCCATAAAGTCCCGGCGGGAGCGCGGCGGACGTACCTCAAGCAGCAGCATTTCTTCCTTCGGTGGGATCGAGAAATTGCCAAAGTGCGCATCAATTAAAAGGCTACCGGTGGCGAAATCCCGAGCTCAAAAGCAAGATTAAGGGCAAACTATCACCCAGACGGTGCGCTCCCGGCCGGCCTAGGAACTCGGACTCCTCCCCTTGCCCTTTACTACGCAGGCCCCACGTGATGCGGCCTGCGCAAAGCCATTGGTGGAGCAGCCCCGAAAGACCGGCCCCTTCCGGCTACTGAGCGGCACATGGAAACGGTACCGGGAAACGGAACCGGAAACCCCCTTTCGTTCGTTGTGTCACGTGATACGCGCAACCGACAGTTTTTTTTCTGGAAGTAAATGTAGAAAACCAATATCCTCTGGACTAAGCTAGGAGAGGCAATTATGCTGGTAGTTCTGTGGACTGAGGGAGAGATACGTATTGTCAGGAGTTATGGTTTAGCAGCACAGATTAATATGGGCATAAAGAACGAATGCCCAGCTTTAAGATCCTGTTACACTTGACATGTACAGCAGTAACTCAAACTGACGCCTTTCGTGGGGATTCCTTTTTACTGTATATGCATAGCAATCGCAACTACATTACAGCCATAAACCAGTTAAAATAATAATGAAAACAATTACAGTTTTAAGTAGCACATAGACATGGTGGCAGAAATGTTATTTTTTTGTGGGGTGGGACGACTACAGCAAAACAAACTGAATGCTGTCAAGCCGGGGGAGGGGGAGGGGGAAAACACTTTGCCAATGGATGAAACAACTTATCACACAAGCCAACATCCTGCTGTACTTCCTACTAAAACATACAAATCAAGTGTACTGGACAGTATATGGTAAGAAGAATATAAATGACTGTATAAGTCAGTATGCCAATTACAATATATTTATTCATGGGCATTCCACAGATTCCTTTTCACAAACATGCAAACATTAGCATGGAGTTTCATGTTCCTCCCTTCCACAACACACATCTGCGCTGCAAGATAATGCCAGATAAAACATGCAAGTAAACCCATTTGGTCGACACCAAAACTTAACGTCCATCATGTAATGGCATAATGAAAAACGTGCATCAAGAGGGTGGCAGGTAGTTTAAGGTTAAATGAAAAAAGACCTGTTGGTTCCACTTAACTTTCATCTACCATTTGTAAACCACTACCAGCAATACTGCGGTTCATTTAAAGGATCTTGTATTACATACATGGTCAGGGTAAATTAATAACTGTGAAAATTGCTACAACACCAACTCACAGGACTGACAAGTTGATGAATGATGAAGTGTACTGATGGAGACAATACAACTGAACAGCCAAGGCAGCTAGTCCTTGGGACCAACTATTTCAGAGGTGGATTCAAGGAGGGAAATTGGGAAATGACAGGTGTAGTTTATACCAGTGGATTCTGAAACAGAAGACAGACAGTGCTATTCTGAGGACACGGAATAGTGTGGTAAACTGGGCCCTGCTATGCACTGCAAGCATTTTTAAACATATAGGTTTGGCCACATGCACCAAATTCAACCATCTCCCTTAATTTGTAGATGCTGCTCCATCAAGAATAAAGTGGCTGCTAATATGATATCTGAGGCACACTTGAGTCAAGTGAAGTTTAAATTGGTATTTGAATAAATATTTGCTGATACATCAACCTTGTCAAGCCTACAGAAAAATATGGAACATCCAGCAGTATTACTATATGAAAAATCTACTTGGACTGACTGGCAAAAATAGGAAAATAAACATTTGCCCAATAAAGCAAGCTCTTTGAAAAATATAAATAATATTTTAAATAACTATGTACCAGTCAAGGTAGGTATGTTTTAAAACTTTTCTCCAAGATCTAAAGGATGTTTGCTAGTTTACGGAGCATGTAAAGTTGATGGGGATTACTTCCCTTTGTCCTTGTAAAGAATATTTATTAGGTCAATTCATGCATTAGTTTGCTGATACGTCGAGCAATTAAACAATTTCGACTACTTAACGACTTCGACTTTTGCCAGCTGTATAATCACATTTTACATGCAACAGTCCATTTGAAAGTACTGCTTTGGAAATATGCGAAAAACTTTCTGCGGCGGTGTAGATATGCACTTTTAAATGAAGCGTGGCCACAGCTTCTCACTCTAAAATGACTTTGTACCTCATTAATAAAATATCCTGTGCATAATAAATTATAAATGCCCTGCACGTCGGTACTTGTAGTTTGTGCTAATGACACGAAGGCTGCCTGTAACTGTGTTCAGCGTTTTCGGCGAACAGTTTTGGCGAATGCACCTGCATCGCATGTAATGTCTGTATCGTAACGACGAGGTTACAGATCTGTGGCCGAAAACGTGCACAGAGTACATTAAGTTGTCCCTGGACTTTGTCAAGCTAAATAAATCAATACGAATAAGCTAATACATACAAGTTTAAGATGGCAAACACGGTAGGTGGCCATGAGGTTAGGGGACAGGTCGGCGCTGGGCTGGTCAACGCAATGTCATTGAAATGCAGCCAAGTCAGCAGTGTGCACCGCCTCGCTAATGTCATACGGGCTAAAGGCCACGAGGGCCACCCGCGCTCCGCGCACGCACGCGCGCCGTATAATGCGTCACCGGACAGGGGGTCGACCGGCGAGCTGCACCGGAGGCCCCGCTGCCCGGGACAGGCCTGCGGCTCGCTCCGGCAGGGCAGGAGGCGGCCATCCTCCCGGCACAGCTGCGAGGCCGCGGCGCACGGCGCTAAGGCCGGAAAAGGGAACAAATGTCACCGCCAAGCCGAGCCACATGTCCGTGCGCCTGAGCTGTCATGGCGGCGTCGGCCCGCCGTTCGGCACTCCAGTTAGCATTAGCGTTAGCAATAGCGCTGCCGTCGTCTTTAGCATTAGCATCGCCGTTATCGCTAGTACTAGCGGGACCAGAACCAGGCCGCGGGTCTGCGCGTTTCCAGGGCCGCCACCTTCGCAGCCAAGCCGACGTCCCGCCATGGAGTTCTTACCGAGCCTGACTCGCAGCAGGACCGGCCGATTAACGGGCCCATTTCGGGGTACACGCCAAGAAGCGCGTCGCCATATGGCAGGTCGCCGTGCGGCGCGCATAGCAGCTCGATCGGGGGTTAAATTATGCGGCGGTCCGTCCGCTGGCCTCGCCGTCAGCGGTGCTTTCGCCGGAGTATGCCGCGGCCAGCACCTTGTGCCCCGCACCGAGCGGACACGCAGTCCCGCGGAGCCGGCCGGCTCATTCGGACGGAGCCGACATGTCCGGCGCCGCCACGGATGACGCGGCTCGCACGTCCGAACCGACACCTGCCTTCTATATTTGGCGCGCGGTCGCCCCTTAAGTCACGTTCGGCCGGGAGGGGGCCACGTTCATTCGCAACCGGGCCCGACTTACCATGCCGCCCTGGCGCTCGCTGCTATCGACCGCTGTCTCCGTCGGTCCGCCGGTGTCCGATCCCAGCTGGGCCTCCTCCTGCTTCTGCAGCCCTCCGTCCCGCTCCGAACTCATCGGCCGCTCCTGGCTCGCCGTTCCCCCCGCCGCCGCCGCCGCCGCCGCTCTCTCGTGGCTCCCCCGCTTGCCGTGATCCCTCGCCTCGCCGGGGCGAACGCAACTGGACCCGCCGCTGTCTCCTAGTGCGACCGGCTCAAGCGCAGACTGGACCAAGTCACCGTCGGAGCGAAAGAGGCGAAGGCTGGACGACGCAAAGGCCCGTCGATCGTTACCCTGAGCCGTTAGTTACCCTCTGACAGACCGCATTCATGGCCGGGCGACGAAGCGGACACAAGGGACACGCACCATTACTGAGCCCAGCTGACAGTCACTAATTTACACACCGCCACCGCCCCGGCAGTCAGCGCGGCCCGTGCTGTGCTCCGCCCCGCCCCGCCCCGCCCCGCGCGCCCGCCTTCCCTAGTAACGCCCCGTGTACCGAAACCGCCGCATAGCAACAGCGCGCGACAGTGGCCGGCGTGAGCGAGGCCGCGCGTGACCGCGGCGGGGGGCAGTCCGGTACCGCCGTCTCACATCTCGGCCAGAATATTAAACGTCGGGTTATTAGTACTCCGTACTCCCGCAGCCACGATCGGCACTGCGCGCTTTTAAAGACGTTGGCAATTCCAAGACAAGCTAAGGGCTCCTTACTTTTATAGGACGAACGCAGAGAGTTCGTATTATTGCTGCAATCACCAATTTTAAGCGAATTATAAACCAATAATAAAATTATAAGTACAGCGCTAAAGAATTCTTGTAATGTTCCGAAACAGTAATGTTAATGTAGAAATTGCGGCGGTACGCAACCATTTATGTTGATTTTTATTTATGCACGTGAAGTTGGCCTAGGCTGAACTGTTTCAGACTATTCAGAAATTTCTATGGCTATTGCCTTACATAATATCAGGCCACAGAAAACGTCTGGAGATTAATTTCTTCACATCTGTATCAAAGGCTGCTAATTTCCTGGAAGTAACCACTAGTGACAATCACTAACATACAGTCATGGGTCAATCCAGCTCTCTTTGATAACCGTCTTATCTAGTCTTAGAATAAATCTGCATCAGATAGGGTATATCCAACTTCTCGGGGTAAACTGACAGGCCATTCACACGTAGTCGAACATGTTGGCAAATATCACCAGTAGTTCCCCCAAACAGCACAAAAGACATTTGGAGCACACACAACCACAGTGTGAGAGCATATAGAATAATTTTTCATGGGACATAAATTAAATTAATACATTTAATTATTGAGATTAGCTTTAACAGACTTGATACTCAAAACAGGTGCAATGGATGTCACAATGATTTAATTACATTTAAGGTAACAAAAATGGTTACTAATAAGGTCCAGGATGATGTTCCGCCCAGTTCTGCCCGATTCTTTTAGAAATTGTGTAATGTAGTATCATACATACAACATTTTCAATTTGTAGCATTTGAACTGAAGCAAATAAAACTAAAAAGATTTTTCAGATTATAGCATCAGGTCATGTGCACTGAAAACATTCATGCTTGGTGACATAACATGGACTTTCTGTGATGTGATGAGACTCCTTCCCTCCAGCTCATGTCCACTCTCCTCTCCCATTCTAAGTATGACTGGGAGGTAAACCGGAACAATCACAATTTCGACCCCTTTCTGGCAGTTGTGAGTTTCCAGATAAAGACTTTACAACAACATCCAAGTTGGCCATTGCGAGCTACGTTTGCAGTACAGCACATGTCCCGTTTGTATGCCTCCATCCCCACTGCTGTTAAGCCTTGGTGGTCCCCGACTGTGGCATCTGCTGACTCTGTAGCTGCTGAATTTTCATATTCATGACCTCAATTACGGCTGAAAAAGAAACAGGAATAACAATTACGGTTCAGCAAAAAAAGCCAACACCTACTTTCTCTTACAAGTGAGATTTTTCTCAAACTGGTTTATTATTAGATTTGTTCAGTTAGACCATTTATTTATTATGTTAATCACCGTTTCCCAGCTTGGTCCCCAGGGACCCTCAGACAGTGCATGTTTTTGCTCCCTCCCGGCTCCCTGCCCAAGAGTCCAGGTTTTTGCTCCCTAACAGATGCTGGGAGGGAGCAAAAACATGAACATCGACTGTCTAAAACCTCAAGCCTGCAAGCATGCCTGCAGCACTGTTAAAAGATATTGATGGGTTACTGAAATGGGCACATCAAGGCAGGGGTGCCGCTACAGATATTGGCCCCCAACCCAGACCAATACAATGATTTTTATGGGGCCCCGTAACCCAGGAGCCCTTGATTATCCTAACCTTCCACCCCCATCCCCTTTTGCAGTACGACTGCACCCAGGGAGCAATCACATGCAGTGCCAGCGACAGTGCCAACAGGCCTCTGCCTTTTATCAAAGCCTCAATCTTGCTACTCTACATTTCATAAGTATTTGCATAGCATTGTTCATGAAGACAACCTACTGCTACGCAACCCTCTGGGAAACACGGTGCTCGAATTGCCCAAATCCATCTGTCCCTAGTTCTGCAGATAATTTCACCCATCAATAGCACAGAACAGAACAGAATGCTTTTATTGTTGCAGCACACAAATCTGTTTATTAAAGTGGATATGAAGCACCACATGTAGTTAGCATAATTTACAAGATCGATTCCCACTCTAAAAATCATTATAGATTTAACGCTGTCAGTGAATCTGGATTAGTGCCATCTTATGCCATCGTAGAATGTGATGTCATGAGGTTGGTAGGCTTGGGAATTCTACATTAGTCTTGAAACAGCTTTAAACTAAAGCTTTCCAGTCTCATACTTAGTATTGTAGTCTCAAAGGTTTGTGTTTCAAACTAGAAACTTCACTAACATTATATGGGTTTATTAGCCTTGGTCCGTGATCCCACTGTCTTATCTACCTAATACTCCAAGTTAGCAAGCTGGCGACATCACAAGGTCACTAACTAAGAAGCAGGCCTCCTAGCTTCCAAATGGACGCGACTCCTTTTACAAACCATACAGCCACTTAGGATATTAACAGCAACTAAAATTAGCAACTGAGCAAAAGTAGATTTTCATTAATATCAGTATAATCACTATTATTATTATTATTATTATTAGGGCTTGCACAATACAACATCACGATTACATGGTGCATGAGCAATTATCAGCTAGACTTTATGTGCCGGGCATAAGCATTAAGAACATAAGAACATAAGAACTATACAAACGAGAGGAGGCCATTCGGCCCATCAAGCTCACTTGGGGATTATACAAACATGGATATTTAGACAAATATCCATTTGTCTGCACGGCGGCTTTTCTGTACTATATGCACATTTACTTACACCCACAATTTCGTAAGCAGATTAGTAGTAGTACATTTAGCAAATCCTTGTATTTAACTTGTCAGAGGTAAGATCAAACTTTTGTAGTTTAAAGTATGACTTGTTTATGAAACATCAGGATACGCCAAATTTAGCAGTCTGTATAACTTTTGAGTGCCACAACACACCTCTCATTAATATTTTAGGTGTACTACTAATCCATTTGCTAATTGTGGGGGTAAGCAAGTGCCCATATAGTACCAAAAAGGTAGCGTTTTTTACACCCATCTTCTGAAGTCCTAGGGTTTATTGTGCATGTGTACATACTGCGATTGTATCACAATGTGATATCACACAGTCCTATTTTGACGACTTTGAGGTACAATGAAATTCAAGAATCAACTCCATGAGTGCTACTCCCAGCAAAATGATTGTAAAATGAACGGTCGCCATGCTTGGCTTACCTTGCTTCATGGCATGCTTCTCCTGGAGAGCTGGTTGAATCTTCTCAATCTGCTTTGTGAGGAAGTCAATTTTTCGCTTGAAGAATTCCTTCGTATCCTCTACATTCTGACATAATGCAAATGACTTTTAAATACACACCACACATCATAAAAGCTTCACATCTGGCCATCTGAGCTTCCACCTTTTAGGGTTAACTAGGATAAAGTGCATGCTAGATAAGGTGACCCTTTTTTAACAATCTTATATCCAATATACTATTTAAATCAACATTTTCATGTGAAGTATCGATTTCCTTACCTTTTCCACATAATACCCAGTTCCAACATCCACTAAGACGTGCTCAACATCATTCAGTGTCCCAGGAACGTACATCTACACATGCTTCATCAAGGAACATAGCCATCACCCTCAGTGTCCTTCAACTTAGCAATGAGATGTCAATTTCTGAAACCTCCTCAGTGAAAAGACATAGGAGGTAATTCCATCAGTTTAACTCAATATTATGGAACTGGTATGGTCATGACAAATGTGCAGAACTAGAAAGGATACAGAACTGGTAAGGGGCACGAGAAGTTCTTTTCCTGATCAGAGAAGATGAGAAGGAAACAGTTTGCCCAAAAGAGTAAATACATGAACATTTTTTTCCTTCATAAAGCTGGAATTAAGGATGTTTAGATAATATGACCAAGATTAAAGGACATTTTTAGCATTCAAAATTCCTATTTATGAAAAATACAAAAGGTTTTAATTTCTTCAAAATAAATGCTCAAAGTAAAGAGGATTTATCGTTTCATCAAACTTTCAGTTACAATGGGCTAATTTGTTTAATATGCAAACATTTCACTTCTAACAGCTGTTAGCACAAAAGATTTCACAGAACTCCAAGACACAATAACAATGAAGAGGCACAAGAAAGTATTAATGTTAGGTAATGTACAGCACTAATGTGGAGAAAGACAAAAAAATAATCTATACATAGAAGTACACACCAAACAAAGCTTTAAGAATCTAAGAACTATTTCCTCAACGATTTCATGACCTTTAATAAAAACAGGAATTATTTTTTCCCCAGGTGGCCCATATGTAACAGGCATGTTTGAATTAAACTGTATTAGCCCTTTAAAACTGTGACTAAGAACATAATATTTTCTCACATGCATCTAAAATGTCCAGGAGAAAATGTCTTCCTGCTTTTAGTGACTCACCCGCATTGTCCTTGTTGAGGACATTCAGACTGTCTTTGGCTTCCACATACTTTGTTTGCACAACTTTTAACTGACCAATTGAGGAAGTCAAGAACTCGGTCTCCTATAAAACAAATGTTCAACAATTATACCTAGAAACCTTGGAACTAAAAATACTTTCTCATTAACATATTTTAGCCAGTCTAGCAGTTTAAATATATTTCAATATGTATTAATAGTTTAATAATTATTGAAGTGTTGCACAATAATAATGCTACTAATATTATTTTAAATATGCACATTATTTTTAAAAAATTACCACGCTACTGGAGGTGGCGATTTCAGCCACAGTTCACCCCTTTACGCTCACAGAATAATAATAAAAATTTAAAAAACGTTTCTCCTAAATCTTAAAACCCATAAAATATCGCTTACCAAAAAATCAGTCAATAATAATTGCAATGCAGCCTTCCAGGAACCACCATACGTTCATACAATTATCGTTCGCGCAAACGGAATGTTTCGCGGTGCTGACTTTTCCATCATTTCTGTACTGCTTGTACTAAGGACAGTTTACTGCATCCATGATGATGCACTTACACTTACGCACATCAGCGGTGTGTTTTATGTTGACACTCGTTTGTGATGTAGTCTGATTAAAGTCATATTACTGACCTGCTGTGCTTTAAATGTGTTCGCTACAGCATGACAGCAAACTGTCCGGATCGGGATAAAGGAGAATAAAGACCGCAGAGCGCACACAAGTCACGCCGCATGGCCATGAAACACATCAGTGAGCCGGTATCGGCCTCCCACATGCTCGCTTCCACCGCCTCTCCGCTAACCTTAAATCCATATATTAATGTGAAGAGGCATGCTCTCCTACCTGATCCAGCTGGGTCTTCAAGCCTTCTAACTGAGGCAGAGACAGCTCCGTAAGATTGACCGCCATGATGAACGCACCAACACAACAGCACTGCCGTAAGGAGCAGGGACGGAGCGGCTACGGTGGCCCAAAGGCGTTTTATTTTTCTGTACGGGGCGCCGTCCGCTGACGCGCCCCTCTGTCTGGCGTCCTACCATATATGGCCGGCTGGCGAGGGCGCAAAGCGCGCCTCATTCAACAATATCACCCAGTTATTCCGCAAGTCTGTGCTTGTGAAAGGTCCTAACTAAGGAGACTATAGGAAAAGTCTGCGCCAGATCGTTCGTAAACCGCGGAATTGTTCGCAAATGTGGTTCTTTAGCATGAGAAGTCCCAGCGTCCCCGCAAACGGATAGCGCACGCCGGTTTGTTCGTGATTAGCATAGGAAGACGGAGGGCACCCACAGGAGCGTCCAAGTAAGAGGAGAATGCTGAGAGAGGCCGAGAATGCCTAAACGGAAATGTGAAAATGTAAGAAGCACGCCAAGCAGTGAATAGCAAAGGAGCTGTCATACTTGGTATCGTCGGCGGTGGATATAATGTAACCAGTGTAACCAGTGGCGATCCGCACTAAAAGCCTGGTGGGGCCCAATAGACTCTGTATGGGCAGGCCTTGGGCAACACAAAGGCAGAGTTAGCAGAAATGGATACTAGGATATGAGTCACATCAATAACAGCATTGCAGCTCTCATTAGAACTGCTTACCTAGTTATACAGCATTGCATTACAAATCCAAAGTTATCAGGCAGTATCCAGTCATTGTGGTCTACATCAGTAATAACATATCCAAAGCAACATTTCAGAGCAGGGAAACCCACTGCTTCCGGCCCTTAACCCACAGCCAGTTACACACCTTGTAATAACGCAGAATAGACCGTGCTTGAATGTGATGTCCTCAAATGTACTTAAAATAAAATCTTAAACTAGTCTGTTGTCTGGTTATATGTGCAAACAAAGTTCCAAAATCTGTGCCTCTTCTTTTGGGATCACGACAGATCTATTCCAAGCAGGATTATTTTATTTCTTATATTAATGGTTATTAACTACTGTAAAAGTCCGACTAGTATCAACAGCCGACTTCTGCAACATGAGCGCACGAGGAACGTGGGGCTGTAGTACCTGCTATGCCCGTTAGGGGGCACAAAGGTTTACGTAATTTCTCATTTACATTTTCCGTTCACATAACACGATTGAAATGTGGATTGTGAGAAATTAATCTATGCACTAAATATCTAAATATCCTGGTTAACTCGCCCAGGTTCTACACTGAAAATGGGCAAAATACGTGTGAAATTAAAGTTCCACATTCCAATTGCACCAATGGGGAGGGGGGATTCCATCCACAAAATGACAGACATTACAATCTCCTTTTAATAAATTTAAAAATCACACTGTATACACTGAAGGACTTAAGAAAAATTAAAATGAGTTTAATATTAAAGGGTTAACATGAGATTAAAACTGTAAAGAGAAAACCAAACCCGTAGCGCATGCCCACTGGCAAAGTCAAATACCCAATTCACAATGCGGTTAGATGGCAATTTAGCCCATGCTCCCATGCTATCGCAAAAAGACAGGCAGGCCATAAGCGATAGGTGCTGCTCCAATCAGGTGTTTCAGGTGCGTGGCCTGGCGGGACGAGGTCATGTGATCCAGGAGAGCCGCCCCAGGGCCTGCAGAAAGCCAGGACTGAAGAAGAGCCTTCGTGAAGCGATCGATATCCCGATCAGTCACATCCCAGAGGTTTCCAAGGACCAGGGGACTTGGGGTGGGGGGAATGGAAACAGACATGTATCAATAAGAGGCATTCTGCTCTCCAGAAAGCATTAAAGCAGAACCAACCTTCCTGTTAACTTAATGCATAGTTATAGTGGGCCATGAGTTGTATTAAGAATATTCTTAAAATTAAAAAAAAAAAAAAAACCCACACACACACACACCAAATAGCACTTCAGCCATTTCACATGTAATAAGCTCCAGCACAGTTATCAGGAGCCATCAGAAGGAATGACAGAATCCTTCAGTTCTTGTCCAATTCATCCATCTCAGCTTCATGCTTTAAAGTGAAATGGAGAGCTAAGCTGAACTATTGCAAAGGGAGCAAGACAAATAAATATCCCACAGTTAGTGTCAAAATACAGGACTGCACCTACACAACACAGAAGGTTAGTCCTTACAGTCCAGTTGACTGTATGCCTGTAGTACACCATCAGCAGAAACACCAATTTGGACAGTGTCCTGCACATTTAGCGTCAGGCGTAGTCCATGCAGATCCAACTCACCAACCAGCCATGAGGTAATTCAGGATTATCCCAGAACCTTCCAGATCGCCATGGACAGCCAAGGCAGCACTGCTGCATCCAAACAATAATGACGCAGCATGCAACTCCTCCTTCAGGATGCGCTGGCCTTCCAGAAAGCGAGCTCCTGCTCCATGGCCCACGTATCTGGGGGCCCGGGCAGGACATAAGGACAACGCAGCAAGCAGCCCTACACCGCAAACGCCACTAATCAGTGTTAGTGCCCAGTGGGACATCCTGAATCCCTTTACACATCCTGGAGGAACAGATCAAGGTAGGGAAGTGCCTTAAGGATGACTGAAGTGTCAGATACTCACATGTAGAGATCTTTAGTGGTCATTGCCTCTTGGAGTTGTACTGGGTTAGGTGCAGCTCCACATACACCCTCCCAGCCTGGTTCCCTTGGGCGAGATTGGGAGATTAAGTCAGAATACTGTCAATTGACACTAGTTGTACCGTCAAACACTGACAACCAACACCTCAAATATTTGCATAAAATAAAACTGCAAGTAGATTTAGTATTTGCTACTATCAACTGGATAAAACAAGGCTACTGGGGACTACGAGCAGAACTGGGCACCCTGTGGGAGATTTAAATTGGGGGCATATCCCCAACCAAACTCACTTTGTGAACCACTCTCGAAAGCGCTCCTCGCTGTCTGTCAAGTTGGCATCAGGGTTCAAAACATAGAAGACCTTCTTTGGGTCCACCCCACGATTCAGCACAGACTCTAAATCCATCTAAATGGTAGAAAGGGACATTTTGAAGACTGCTTCACTGGAAGAAAAAAAAGTTTGTTGTACGATGCATTTTAGCTCCAAGCATGAGTGTCTGAAGTAACAGCTTTGGTCAGTTTCAGGTGTTTGTGCATCAGAGGGGACACCTATGTGCTGGAACTCACCTCCTTGGACACACTGTGGCCTACAAGGAACTGCAGAGAAGGCATGCGAGTGACGGAGCAAGACCTGAGACAGGAGATGCTCTCCCATGGCAGCTTCTGGAGGTACTACCGGGAGAAAAGGCACAGAAAGGTATGAACACGCCCGGAGTGTGGAAGACCAACTAAACCAGACGAGCAGATAAGCAAACCCAGTCTCGGGTTCGGGTGGCCATACTTTATCCAGGATGAGGACAACATGTCCCTGTGGCTCCGCCCTGTCCCTCAGCAAAGACACTGCAGCCTGGAGACGCGAGGAGCACTCCTCTGGTCTTTGTGAGGAGAGGCCTCCAGCCAGAGCCTGGATGTCTTGCTGTGAGAGGAGAGGTGAAGCTGACAGAACAACCTGGGGATGTAGGGGGGGTGAAAAAAAAAAATCGACAGGGTGGTAAAGAGACTGAGAAAAATTAGAATGCAATACATCTAAACCAGGCCTTCTTATACATCAGCACCTAGTGATCCCAATGCAAATAAGGTACCCTACTGAAATGGGTTTTACCACATGAACATGGGTTTTACCACATGGTCACATTTTGCTCCTTTTGTCCAGCTTGCACACGCACCACCTTCTCAACCTCATGGAGATCGGCTCGGGATGGAAGGACATGGCTATGTGGGGCAGACAGACCTTGAGCAGCTCCTCTGTAGTGTGGGCGCCACACTCCGTCAGAGTTTGATGGAGCTCCCTGGCCTGGTGGGAGACCTCCGGGTCGGGCGACACGGGCAGTAGCAGCCCCATCCAGCAACCCAATATCTCCCTCATCTCCCCCAGCAGCCTCTGGAACGCAGAACACGAGTAACATGCAAGAGCTGCTTCTCACCAAGCGATCAGTTCACCACATCTACAGCATTAGGATTTTACTAAAGTAATTCAGGCAGCTTGTACCTTTTTAAGCTATAGCACTGGGGCTACACCCATAACCCATAAGCACAGCACTGCCCTGAAGCACCACCCCATCTAACCTTCTCCTAAGAGGGCAAACCCCTTACCTCCACGCGGCTGTCCAGCGCCCGCCGACCTTCCCACCACTGCGCCTTGTCAGCAACGCTGCTCACCACCTTCTGCTGCTTCTGCACGCTGTCCATCTCTTGGATTATGGCACTCACTGGACACTGAGGTATCAATGCCCATATTAATCTCAGGTTATCAAAGAGTATCAGCGCTAGTAAATCCTATGCATAGCTGGGTTACTGGTAGCATACTGGTGTATGGGCCATGTATTTCTTACACAATCCTACATAATTTTGTGCCATATACCTGAATATGTAAAGCCGATTTCTGTTCAGCTGAAATTATAGCAACGTTAGTATTGTCATATGAAACAGGGAATACCCTTCTGTACAACACATTCATCTCCCTCTATCCAAAACGACTTGCCGTAGAGGGATGGGTTTAAAATTAATGTGTGCTCTTTGGGATTAGAACTCACAACCATCAGGTCAGCACAATGCTCTACTTAAATCAGCTACAGGATAGTACAAGACTGTTAAGTAGTTTTACACCTTCACTGAATGCACTGACTAACCATAGTAAAATACAATCCTACATAAATCTTTAGATATATGTTGTACCATTTCATCATGAATAACTTTGTCCAAGAGCAATTCATAGCAATTCATTTTTGTATGAATTTGATAAAGAGGTTTGAAAAATCCTGTGAAGCACTGCTTTGGCTCAATGGGGCTGCAGACCAAATCAGCTCACAGCCGAGATGCCACATACCTCACGCTGTACCGTGGGAATGCGAACAGTGATCGGAACCAGGCCACGCTCCAAACGGGTCAACAAAACGGTGTCTCCCATCTCACCAGGCCGCATGCCAACCACAGAGAGAAGGCAGACGGTCACACCTGCAGAGAGGTTGGGACACGCTGAGCGCCGCTCACTACAACTGCACCACCTCACAGACTGGCACCAGCCACGGCCGGGCACCTTACCAGGAGGGATCTTCTGGAGCTGCTGAGTGAAGTCCTGGCAGTGCTGGTGAGGGAAGGCAGAGGGGTCGAGGTTGGGGAAGCCAAAGACTGCCTCCAGCTGGCTCAGCCTCTGGGTCAACTTCATATGTCCACTGGGGTCGTCCAGATTCAAAGACTCCAGTTTCTCAGCCAAATCTTGAGCAGGTGCCTTTTTCAACTTCCTAGAAGATGCAAGAGAACAGAACACAAGAGGAGTCTTAATTTGGTGAAGCAAAGCACAACAAACAGAGCAAAGAGTAAATTAAGGATGGGGAGGTGTGCTTACTTGATTCTGTTGGTAAGATGGCGGGTCATGTGATGTCTGCTGGTGAGGCCCAGGGCCTGGGAGTGGAGCATGGCGGTGGTCATGGGGTCCCCCTGGCCCAGGCACAGGGCGAGAAGCCCACAGAGCTTCGTGTAGAGCCCAGCTGGAGGAAAGTGCTGGAGGGAGAGCAAGGCACTGCGCAGGAGATCCCGTGCATACTCCAGTGTTAGCCCATCTGTTCAAAAAATAGGTTTGGTGGGCATGTTACACAAAACTGCTGGGCAAGTCCTACAACTCACCCCCCAATAGCATCACCCAAACTTAGCACCTTACCTGGTACTGCAGTGGGAAGTGAGGATTGGGGCAAGAGTCTCCGAGAGCAAGCCGCTCTTCTGAGGTCTCCAAGGTCATCCCTTTCAGTGTCCACCCACACGTCCCTCCGAAGAACCTCCAGGTCTGCGTCACACTCCTGTGACCTTGCTGTTAAACAGTGAATAAACTGGAGACTAAAGTGGCCAGAAAACCTGAATTTGGAAATGACTCATAAAAAAAAAAAAAAAAAAAAAAAAAAAAAACCCTCCCCAGCAAATGAGAAATCTCACCCAAGGCCTCTTGTTCCTCCATAGAGATCTTCAGTTCTTCCACACTTGTATCCATTCCAGGTTCCTCCTCCTTTATGGTCCTCATCTGCTCTGGATCCTCCGTACTTGCCGAGCTGCCTTTGGCCACTCGGTCAGCACCCTTTCTGGGCCTCCCCCTCCGTGGGGCAGGAGCGGCAGACTCCTCTTCAGAGGGACACTCCAGGGGTAGGGCGGTGCTCTTGATGGCCCTGTTCCGCCCCTTCAGTGGCTCCTTTTCAGTGACGGCCACCACTTTCTCTCTGGTGGGAGCACTGGTTTTGGCACGTGCGGCCACCCTGCCAGTTTCCCTCTTCCCAGTAAGCACTGCCGGGGCATTGGTGTCCGTGTCGCTCTCGTCGCTGAATTCCACCTGTACATGCAGAGAAGCAATCTAATGTTTCCTGTAGCCACCATCTTAAAGATCACAACCAGTAAAATCAAAGGCTGACTGGAAACACCAGCGATGCAGTTTAACTGGGAGGAGCTACCATAGTCCTTTTTTCTGCCCCGCCCCATCACCTTGAAACGAGACCTGGTGCTCCTTTTGGGAGCTGCAGGCACTGGTCTCCGCTGGTCTGCTGGTGACGTGGACTCCTCGTATACCCGGAAGTGTAGTTTCACTGCAGACTTTGCTGCGCCGCGGCGTGCGGCAGGGACCGACACCTGGACAGGAGTCTGCGGCACCGTGGGAGAAGCTGGCCTCATGGCCACCTGAAGAATTACATTGTCGAAGTCGAAGGCACTCGGCTCTCCCACAGCATTCGGTTTTGCCTTTGAGCTTTTAGTTTTGGTTGTACGTGGGGTTCTGCAGGCCAACAACTTGGTCTTTGTGGAAGGAAGCGTTATTTTAGCCTTGGGTAGTATTAAGGGTGCAACTGTCTCTTTAGTTTTCTTCGTTTCTTCTCTGCTTAGGCAGACCCCTCTGTCCTTTTTCTTAGCCTCTTCTGCTTTAGAAGACAGACTAAGATCTTTGGTTTTTTTTGAGGGAATCATTCTGGGTTTGTCATTAGATTTTAAAGGATTCCAGGGCCACACTGGAGAGAAGAGCTCCTCCCAGTGGCAGTGCTTCTGGGAGGCTAAGGTAAGCATAGTGGCCAGGGCTTTTGTGACCTGCAGGCTAGCCTGCACTGCATCCAATTCAGGAGACGTTTTGGACGTCACAAAGGCAAAACCAGAATCTAGCAGTTCCCATATACCAGCAGCCTTCTGCACATGAAGACCAGAAAGAGACATACGCATGTAGATTCTCCCCGTAAGATCATCAAGAAGAGACAGTGAAGGTTTGCCCTTGAATGCCATCAGTTTGGCCAACTTGGCTGCAACCTTGGCCGTCACATTCCTGCAGCGCAGTAAGGCGGTGAGAAAGAGCTTAGGAATCTGCTCTGTCATTCCTTGTGGCAACTGACTAGCCAATTCTGCTTGTATAGCAGCCCACTGGGCACAGACACGCCCCAAACTCGGGTCTGAACAGCAAGGGCAGCTGCAGTCTGCCTTGTGCTCCAGGGAGGCCAGCCAGCACTGCCGTTTGGGCTTGAGTTTGGGAGAGGCAGCCTGGGCCCACTCCTCCACTGTTTCCACAGGCTGCTGGTGGAAGAACCTAGTTTTCAGGAGACCACTATATTCATCTTCTACTGCCTGTGGGGACTGGGGCTTCTTAGCTGGCCTCCCTTTTCTTGGCTTGATCTTGACCTCCATCTTCTCCTCATTGCCAGTAAAGTCTGATAAGAGAAACAGTCCCAACAAATCATACATCAGAGACTTTTCAAAGAAAAACCCAACATGTTAAACCACAAATTTAACCCTGCAAAAGAGAAGCAACCAACCAGTGCAAAGATCAAGAAGATTGGTGACTTGCTCAAGGTCCATGCCACTCAGTTCCCTCTCCCCTTTCTGGAGCTCCAGTTCAGCCTTCACCACCAGGAGCTCAGCACATCTGTACAGACAATGAGTATGGAAGATGAGGAGTAAACGTCATAGAAAGCGTTACAGAACATCACGTTTCATGTATTCAGATCTTAGGCTACTAAAATTCCCCTGTGAAATGCCAATACAATTATTTTATTAGCTCTTAGTAAGGCTGCTTGATTATGGAAAAAATAATAAATCGATTATTTTGGTCAATATTGAAATCACGATTATTTAACACGATTACTCATATTGCTCATTGATATTGGAAACGCATTGCATTTACTGCACATAAAGAAGCAAACATGAAATTTTCACTGATGCATTCCTGTTGAACCTTCCCTTAAAATAACCAAGTATAAATCATATATTATATAAAATAGTAAAGACAAGTAAATAAAATTAGCAATGTAATGCAGTTCCACAATCTCTTGAAACAAAGCACCAAATAAATAAAATACAAAAATAAAATATAAAAATAAAATTACAAAATAAGCTGCCCTACAGTGTGTTGGGAAGGACGATGCGGGTTTGCTACTTTGCCTTTTCTGTGTTAGTCGGCCGTAAATCACTCTGTTTGAATTTTAGGTGGTTAGAGAGACTCGCCGTGTTGCTGAATGGCGCAGACACCACCGAGTAGCAAAGCTTGCACATAATGTTTCTGATCCACGTCCCTCTTCACGTCCAAAGTGTTCCCGCACCAGCGAACTTACTTTACTTTTCTTGCCGACTAAACGCTCCTTCTGCCAACTTTACTTGCGCTGACTTTTTAAAACACCACCACCAGTGAGATTACACTCACATGTGAGTTTAGACCTCAGAAGGGGTGGAAGTGTGCGTGCGCATCAGACAGCGTAATGCGCCAAAGTGATTTTAATAATCGTTTGACAATTATTGTTTTTGTGATCGTTTGAAGGTGAAATCGAAATAAAAATCTGATTAATTGCACAGCCTTAGCTCTTAGCTTATGCTCATATCCACGTGCTCACCGCCTTAGGGTCTGAAGCTTGGTGGCCAGCTTCAAGGCTTCCAGGCACTGCACCTTGGCTTCATGGATGGCACCACTGTGGCTCCTCACAGTCACCATCCTCAGGGAGCAGCTGAGGACCTCAGCCAGCAGCTGCCACTTCAGGAGGACATTGTCTCCTAAGATGGTCAGGGACAAATTTCAGTTCATCGCCAATCTTGCCAGTGGATTCCAGGATTTACAGGTGAGCAGTGTGACAGTCATGGACCAGTAAAGATCACCTCCACAAAAGGACAAAATGGCCTGCAAGTTGACTCTTGGCTACTTGCATAAAACTAACAATTAGGCGGCACAAAAATGAGCCTTCATATGCCATACCATAAATGCAGCAAATAATCACCTTGATCAACAAAACGAGTGTCCACAGCAACACTGGCTCCATAAAGACCATTTCCTAATAAGGTCACCACAAGGCTACAGAGCAGCTTTAAGCCTTCATACAGCGTCGTGTCTGGAGTTTTCAGGCCTGGAAGCAGAAGCAGTTTACCATTCATTTTAGATCACAGGCATGGAGATACAAAACCATGGTTTGACAGCAGATCCAAATTCATACTTATGTGAACACAAAGGATAGAATTCAGAACAAATATTTACTCGTTTACTCATTCCAATGCACTTCCCGTCACCCAGGGTAATGACCAACCCTTTACGCACCATGTTCAGTCAGCCTTTGACGAAGTTGACTAGGCAGAGCAGTGCCATTGAGGCTGAGGTAGGCACTGGCCGTTTGGAGAGCCATGGCCCGTAGCAAATACCACGTCTTGGAATATCTCTGTTCTCCCACCTCCTTCAGGACCTGATACAGGTGGGAAACGCCTTTCTCCACCTAGGGTAGATGAAACGGCTCCTTATAAGGCCCTTTACTTACTCCGAAACACGCGTCATCACCACTGTCCTTCCCAGTCACGTGCCAGCCCCCTACCATCCTACCTGCCGGCTGCTGTAACAGAACTCTGCTTTTAGGAGCGCGGCCCGGACACGCAGGGGCAGTATTCCCTCAGCACAGGAGTCCATGGAGGACAGCAGCTGTTCTACCTGCTCCAGTTGAGCCTGCGTATAAACACACATGGTCTGACTGCCCCCATCAACTCCACCCCCAACACATCATTATTCAGTTAACATTTTTCCCCAAAGAGCTCTTCACACAGTTCTACAGCTATACGGTTTCATAAAACAATGCCCCATCTTTCCTCCTCCTTGATTTTGCATCTCTCTCTCTGAATGACGTTGTAATGCGTCCAGCACACCCATGTAAAGTGCCTTGGGGCGACTGTTGTGAAAGGCACTATATAAAAATAAAACGATTGAAGTAATATGCCATCAAGTGTGTCCACAAGATCAAATTGATGGATTTAAATCTCATTTCCAGGTCAGATTGTAAAACTATTAAACCAAGAAATTAAACGAATCTCATTGCAGCACCGCAGTCAGACCAAAGTGTGAGATGGAGGATTACCGCTGCCAGTTGTGGGGCACCGAGCTCCAGCAGCAGCCTGGCCGAGTGACACAGAGAGCTGGCACAGCTGAGGGGGTCTCCCATTCTGCGTGCCAGGCGCACTGCAAGCTGGTGACTCTCCAGGGCCCTCAGGGGCTAGAAGGGTAAGGAGACATTAGGATGAACAATGAAAGTGGCACAGCACTGAAGGTTTAGCACATGGCTAATATATCACAGCCAGGACCCTACCTTGCCAATAAGCTTATAGAGGGCAGCCATGAGAACCACAGAGAAGACCGTCTGCTTGGCAGAACGGACTGCAGGCTCCGTCTTCTTCCCTAGAAGGTCCTTCCAAAGCTCCAAAGCCCTGTCCAGAGGCTTGCCCTGCTCTGAGAAATGGGGGGGACAGTCAGTTTGGGGAAGAGATGCCTACAAGAGGTCAAGATGCATGAAAACTGATGCATATGCTGCAATAATAGATCTGAGGAACCAGCAGGAATGGAGACAAAGCAAGAAGCACAAGTGCGTTACTAGAACATACTGCTTTCAGCCATCAGGTTGAAGCGCAGGCCCTCATAGATCAGCTGACTCTCCTGCTGCTTCTGCTTCTCTTCATAGTCCAGGTCATTGGTTCCCGTTGGCTCCAGACACTGACTTTGCTGTTCCCGGGCCTCACATAGCCGCTTGTCCACCTCCATAGCCTACAAGATGACAAAGGGTCAGGTATCGCCAACCAAGAGTGTTTCAGCCACTAAGAACATTCATTGGCGGTGACGCTTGCCTCGTGGAGGTTCTTCTCCAGGGTGCAGATGTAGAGCCACAATGAGGCCTGGGCCTTGTCATCTCTGAGGCAGTCAGCATTCTCTGCGGTCTCGGGCTCCTCGTCCAGGAGCCTTAAGGACTCTAGGGTGAAGTCTACTGCCGAGCTGCACAAGAACAAACCTGGCATGATCCTCCTGCACCAAAATACAGGAGGACCTGGCTGCTGTGCCCCACCCCCTTTACAAGGCACTCATTAGCTTCACAATCATAAAAAACAAATTCAGTGAGGCATGTTGGGGACAGCTGGAGAAAGAATATAATTTTTTATAGTTTACATATAGTTAATGCATCAATGAGGGTCAAGTCACACATCAAAAATAAATAAAATTGATAAAATAAAATAAAGATCACACAGCAACACGAAACAAGTCTTGATGCCTCACTGAAGCTTCACTTAACATTCTGCTCACCAGTCAGTCTGCTCACTGAAGTCCTGGAAGCAGACCACCTGGGCCATTTCGTACAGGTACACCGCACGATGGTGTGTGCGACTGCTGTCCTCGTGACAGATGTCCAGCAGGTCACACAGTGTGTTGTATCGCTCCTGAGCAGTGTCACCCGACACCTCCCTGTAGGCACGGAGCTCCTCCTCTAACAGCTGTAGCAGAACCTCCTCCCCCGGGACATGTGGCCCGAAGCCATCACGGAGCGTCCTGACATGTAACAACAGCAGAATTCCATTGGATGTCCCACCTCAGACCAGTCACGTGATCGCTTAGCATTAAGGTTGATTAATGTTAAAATTGGTTATTGTGAAGTACAGGATGCCACTTCATTTCTTATCTTACTCACCTTTAACACTCAGCAAAATCAGACTGGCTTTACCAGGTCTGATAGAGATATGTGCCCTGTGTGATATCAGCATCTACAATAATACTCATTGAGATTTAAGATGAGCAATGTCAAGAGAGAATTGCTCGACTGACTTGAAGGCCACCCAAGTCACTAGAAGCTGACAGGATCAGTAGTAGGACCCACAGACAAAACCTTCCGCCGGCCTGCCTACACAACCTGAGCCGCACGTCAGCCTGTCCTCCTCGAGCAGCGTCGGCCTTCGTTTTGACCCACAGAGACACCGGCTCTGCCATGTGCTCTGTGATTTGGTCGTCCAGAGCTCGCAGCCAGAGCACCACCCAGTCCAAAGCACGCTCCAAGTGGCCACCTCTCCTGGAACTTTGGACGGCCAGCAGGAAGGCTCGGTTCAGCTGCACAGGGGGATGGAGTTGGGAGTTAGCAAAGGAGACCTGCACCCCACCTCACTTTAGACTAGCTATAAAACACTGATTGTCACATCATACCCATGCCCCAGGGCACCTCAAGAATGACACCAATACAGAAAATAAACATCCACCACTAAATACCATCCAACAGCCCCCATGTCAGAACAGTACATGCAAGTTTGGTCATGCTGTGGATGCAAGCTCACCTTATCCACAGGCATCACAGGGCGATTTTTCTTGACAAGCTCATGGCAGAGAATCTCCACTAGGGAGAAGGCCTGGTCATAGTGTTTGCGGTTGTACAGCGCGTAAACCAAGCCATTGATAGCAGATGCTGTGGAAGCAACAAAGGGCAGCTCTTGGGTCCTAGTGTCGCTAGGCCTTGTGAGGTTTTAGGTCAGGGACAAATGGGTATGGTGCAAGGGGGGAAACAACAGAAGTGTGCATTACCAGCCTTAATGAAGACACTGTCAGAAGCCAGCTTCTCCGACTCACTCATCATCTGGCCAGCTGTGGCCTTGCAATACAGCAGGACTCTTTCCAGAGTCTGATTGTCCTCCAGCTGAAACAGAGTACAGTAGTAAGTAAGGGACATTCTACCCTACCAGCGGTAAGAAGCAGGACAGACTCCCCGGGAAAAATAAAGACCTGTACCTGCAAAGCCACCAGGCTGCTGTAGGCACTCATAACCCCTTGGCACATGGTACTGCATAAAGTTTGATGGTAGAGGAGCTTCTGCTCTGGCTGTATGAGCTTAGCCTGAGATAAACATACGAGCAATTAATAAGCACCAGCAAACAGCATCAAGAGGCCAGATGCGCAGTTCTCAAGCACAGTACACTAGACACGCTATAAAATTTTACAAGCAAGTACAACCCTGCTGGAAAATTTTGATTATTCAGATACCTTGGAAAGATGCGTGCGCAGGAGCTCCTGGTATTCCTCCAAGAAGGAGAACAAAGCCAGGAGAGATGTCCCTTGCAGCACCTTGTCCTGGTTTATCTCAAAGGCAGAGGCAACCAGCTGGCTGGCTTGCAAGAAGACATGGCGTTCCTGGTCACCAAAAGAATGAGGGAGGCATCGGACGGCACGAGCACACTTGGTGAGGGTCGCAGCGCAGTCTTCCCCGGTGGTGAGCAGGCAGTGGATGTCCACAGCCCACCCAGCAAAGTGCAGAAAGGGGTCAGGAGTCTCCTTCAGCCATGCAGCAGCTCCTTTAACAAGATCAGAAGCCTGGCTCCAGAAGCCTGCCTTGCAGAGGAGCCTGCAGGCGTGCAGCATGACCAGGACGGGCCAGCCAGCGGCATCTGCTCCCAGCAAGTCGCACAGGAAGTGCTGGCTCTCCAGAGCCAAGAAGGAAGCGTCATCCTCAGTTAACGTCCCGCAGGCCTTCCCAAACTCGCTGAGAGCATCCTCGGCATACCCTGGGACTTTTGAGGTCGCGGGGGATGTGGCAGACGTCTTGTCCAGCAGTGCCAGGAAGCGCAGAGCTTGTAGGCGTCCGCCGAGTCTTCCCCGAGGAAACTGCGGCAGATCAGCCTTCATTGCAGCCGCCCCATTCCAGAGGACAGCAAAACAGCTGCGCACCAGAACCTGATAGTCTTCCATCTAGAAGCATTTAGAGAAAGGAGGGGGGAAACTGGTTTCCTTAGTACCAAAAACAGCCGATGGAAAATAAGGCATACCATGTTAAGGTTACAATAGGAGTAAAGCTTTTAAAACAGGAAAACTAGGTTTTCCCCTTTACCTGAGCGGCAGGAGTGATTAGGACCAGTCTCTGATACAGCAGGTCTCCCAGGCGCTGACAAGGCTGGTAGGCTCCCTGAGTGGCCAGCTTCCTCATGATGTGAAAGAGGATCTTTTCCATGTAAAGAGGGCTGCTCTGCATCCCAGGGTTGGCGACGCTCTCATAGCTGATGAGTGCCAACTGAACCAGTGACACCAGCTCAGCAAGATGGTCATTCCCCACAGCTCCTCCCAGCTGGTGGTTGCAGGCCCTGATGATGCGATCACACAATGTCCTGCATTCCACCCCAGGGTCCTTCATGTAGTCCTAAGAGGAAGGTACAAGTGTCACAGAGGGTCACATTCACACCAGACTGCCGCAGAGAAAGGACACACGTGCCACTGTCGCACCGGGCCGGGCATCGCAGAGGGTCAAGATCCATTGAACCGCAAGTTGTTCCGGGCATACGGACCTGAAGCTCCTGGCAGAGCGCGGCAGTACTTGCGCGGTCGGCCGTCCGCTTGATGTACTCGTCCACTTTCTGTAACTTCATCTTCTAATTCACAGGAAAAGCGACGGACGAGTGTCAAGCCGTTCAGAGCACGTCCAATCTGCGCCGCCACAGCGATATCGCTAAAACAGCATGTCACAGACGGCGCACAGCAGAAAAGCGACTTTCGGAATATTATGGAAGCTTCTAATCTACCACCATGCAAGCTGCATGTTGTAAACTGACCAGTTAATACACAAAAGCTCACGAAGTAAAATCGAAATCGAGAAGCAGTTACTCAAAAACAAATGAACCACTACTGAAGTAAACAGTCAGATACACCTAGCCGGTAATGTCAACCATCAAAGGCTACGAGGCCGCTCACTTGGTTTAAAATTGAGATCTATCCAATCACAACATGCGAATTTGTGACGTCAAGTATGCGACGCGGCCTGGGCATGGACTTATGGTTCTTGTAGTTTTTATTTTGACCACCAAAACCGAGTTGAAGCCAAAATCTAAACGTTAATCATGATATCGATGTGCAAACATTTTAGTTAAATAACATTTAACTCACAAAAAAAGATTGCGTGATTAGCTAAAATGACCCTGACATTTAATCGATCCATTTTCCTTTACCACTCACCGAACAGGGAACATTTGCCTGTTATTTAATGGTCGTCTCAAGTTGGCAGAGTGAGTTTTTGTAACTGTAACGTTAAAGGAACGTTATTTCCATGTTTTACATTTTAACAAAGATTCTGTCGGTGTTAGCGCGATATTATTATCTGAACATTCTTTAATCGTAATATCGATGTGCTGTTGTGATACATATATGTGTCAAGTTGTAGTAGTAGTACTACTAAACTTTCTAAAAGTGAATTTGACCACACCTGGGAATAGATGGGTAAGCACACAGCCGGTGTAAAGGTTCGATCCATATTGTCTTTGTTTGTTGGACAATTATCAAGTTAACATTATGATACTTTGCCACACTGTTTATATAGTTATATCATGCTGAAAAAATATCGCTTGTTAATGTGCTTTAGCAAACTTCTCCTGCTTGCAATAGGGTTTCCAGCTTTGGTCGGCTGGCGTGGGAAATGTAATTGTAATGAGATATTGATTTGCCGTAAGATTTCTTGTGTGGCCATGAGTCTGAAAGCGTGCCACGCCAGATGCATGAGTTTCAGCCCCGCTGATGGCTGTCTTTATATAATGTCATTGAACAGGGTAGCTGCATATGATAATTAACCCGTTTAATCCCAAAATTTCCCCTGCAAAACAAGGATTTTTTTTCATGCTTGTTATGTAAGCAACACTTGTTGCCGGTGGGATTAAACGGGTTAAGCTTCAACAATTAAATGTCTTGTCCATCCAGATTTCGGCGTAACATACCGACAGACCGTAAGGCTTGTCTATGTTTTCCGGTCTGATTTTTAACGTGTGTTTTACAGCAAATGTCGTCATAAAAAGGGATTCTTGAATGAAGTCCAGCGAACACGCGCGTCATCGGTTTTTTTCTTCGTTATCTTGAAATCACGACTTGATGTCGCGACTGGTCAAGTAGCTAAACCTTAGCTGGTTTTACATTACCGTGGCCTAATTACGCCTAATTACGTTTCACTTTGATCATCTGCCGTCATTGGCAGAAACGGCAGTATGTCTGCCAGTGCTAGACATTTATATTACCGTTTCACAGCTCAGAATTTATTTTCCAGTAAAATTAGGAAACATTACAACGAGATGACGTTGATCGAGCTGTTAAAGAATTATAAGTTTTGATCCGTAATCGAGAGCACATAGACCCCTAGGTAATGATCACTACTCACTAGACAGTTAATGGAAGTAATTGACAAAATACAGTTTGAGTAAAATTATTAACCTTCGTTATAGGGTACAAATGGCATTGAATAACTTGTAGAGCCACCTTGAGCAGCGTTTACTGGAAGTAATCGTTTTCTTTATGACTATCAATCTCATGTCGTTGTGGAGGAATTTTGGCCCACTCTATAAGAGTTCAGCTTTTTTCCAGGCGTCCCATTGTAGATTTGCTGCCGTGCTTTGGATCATTGTCCTGATGCATGACTCGGTTTCGGCCAAGGTTTAGCTGTCAGACAGATGGCCTCACATTTGACTCCACAGTACTTTGGTATGCTGAGGAGCTCATGGTCTACTGCAAGGTGCCCAGGTCTTGTGGCTGTAAAACAATCCCAAATCATCACCCCTCCACCACCGTGCTTGACAGTTTGTATGAGGTGCTTGTGCTGATATGCTGTTTGGTTTTCACTAAATATGACACTGTGCAGTATGGCCAAACATCTCCACTATGGTTTCGTCTGTTCAAAGGACACTGCAAACCTAAGCCGTGCTCTTGTTTTTTTTTTAAAAAAAAAGTCTTTCTCCTTGCAACCCGTCCAAACAAGCCATACGTCTTTTTCTAATTGTATCATCATGGACTTTAACATTCTAACAGACCTGTAGAGTCCAAGATGTAGCTTTTGGGTTTTTTGCAATTTCTCAGAGTATTGCACGGTCTGACCTTGGCATGCATTTCCTGGGATCACGCCAAGAAAGATTACCAACTGTCTTAAATGGTTTGCACTTGTGAATAATCTCTCACTAGAGAATGATGGACTTATAACCCTTCCCAGATTGATGAGCAGCTTCTCTAAGATCAGGGGTGGGCAGAAGGGGCCGTTGTGTATGCAGGTTTTCGCTGCAACTCCCCAATAGAGGACTGATTGGCTGAAGAATCCTCTCACCTGGGTTTGAACAGCTGACATTAAAAGGTTACCCCGAAGACCTGCATACACAGCGGCCCTTTGCGGATATGGTTGGACACCCCTGCACTAGGGTGACCAGATAAACCATGTCATTCTGGACACTTTGAGCTACTTGCTGCTTTACAAACTACTTTAATCAGCACTCAGCAAGCATGCAGTACTTAAGGGAAATCCAGGTCCTTTGAATTTAAATGGTAGTTTACAAATCCTGTCCTAGCTCAAAGTGTCCGGGATGACATGGATTATCTGGCCACCCTAGCATACATACCAGCCCTTTGCGGATAAGAATGCTCACCCCTGTCTAAGATTATTGCTTATGTTTTTCCTCCATGGCATTGTGTTAACACTCACCTGAATGTTGACACACTGACACAATGGCTCTGGGACCATTTTTACACACTGCTTCTGCATTTTGGCTTTCATTTTTGTTAAATAAATAATGACACCCGTGTAATATGTCATGTCTTGTTCATCTGAGGTTGCATTTACCTAATTTTAAGACCTGCTCATGATTTTTTATCTCCAGATATATAAAACCTTAGAATTGTATTAATTTTCTGTTAAAGCTGACTTTTTTCCAGTGTATATGTGAATCTAACCTGAAATGAGTCACAAAATGACAGCATACTGTAGTTCTTTGTGAATATATAACATTAAGTGGTATATTGTGTCAGCTTTTTACAGTGATTTGTGTTTATTCACTGACAGACTTCTGAGCATGTAAGTCACTCTGGTTAAGGGCGTCTGTCAAACACTATACATATAACTATGTGGTAAAACTAGTCCTGCAGTGTTGCTAAGAGGAAGGCTATTGTAGTCAGTCATTATAGGTTAAATGTAAATTTGTTAAAAGAAATGGTAAACACATTTAGAGTCATTACACATTGATATGACTAACAAGCCACATTTTCAAATATGACATTATTATAGCATTTTCATTAGATCAGTAGGGGGTGCACTTGCATGCCCAGCGAAATGGTGGTTACAGGATGTGACATAGTTTTCCTCCAGTGGGTTTTGTCAGTACTGGAGAAGAAAATATGAAAGTAATATAGCTACATGTATCACATCCAACCAATTTTTCCGTCATCCACCACTAATTCTGGTCGAGGTTACGGTTTAGGTTAGGGAGCACAGGGCATAGGGCAGGTGCACCCTGGCCAGAATGCAGGGCACATACAGTGCATGCACTATGGGCAAGTTAGAGATGCCAGTTAGGATAACTTTATGTCTTTGGACTGCAGGAGGACACTGGAGCAGCTAAAGGAAACACACACAACAGGTGAAGAACACCCAAAATATACCCACACACAGGGCAATTTGAGGCTAGCAGGCCACATATGATTTTCATCTATCAAATGGAAATAAATAATTTTCCTCAAAATACTTAAAAGGATACATACATTTGTTATAGGAAAATCTTATCAGCTCCCAACAAACCAAAACAACAATCACAATTCACAGCAATTCATATGCAGAGCAATTCAAGAAACAGTTCTTATATCATCTGATAACCAGTGATTACAATATTAATAAATTATTCCATTAAGTTACAGTAAATAGCACATAAATTAACCACAAGCTACAGTATTATCAAGTAAATTACATCCCCCTTCTTGTGTTTACTGTATATACTTTACTGAGCACAGTACTGTATATACTTTACTGAGCACAGCACTGTATATACTTTAATGAGCACAGTACTGTAAATACTTTAATGAATATACAGCACTGTATATACTTTAATGAGCTCAGTACTGTATATACTTTACTGAGCACAGTACTGTATTTGAAAAAACCGCGACAGAGTGAAGCCGTGAAAGTCGAAGCGTGACGTGGCGAGGGACGACTGTATATAAATCTTGCTGATCTCAGCACACCCCCCCACCCCCCACCCTAACGGTACACTCTCATAAACATGTGCATGCGTTAAAGCAGTGGTCTGCTCAGCTCTAATTATGGCTTACCTTATTTCCTGCTTATTCACACTCGCACTGCCAACAATGTACTATACATGCCATTTATTTCATATATTTTTATTTCTTTGAAGGGGGCTATTGTGCTGGAATGTAAATTTTTTTTAACAATAAATATTTCCCCCAAAAATCAGTAAAATTCTGTCTCATCTTATTTTTGGAATGTATTAACATCGCAGTCAGGAACGGATTCAGCTCCTGACTGAAACTGAGTCAGAAACAGTGGATCTTTAGCTCATAGACAATATTTACAGTGCCATTACTGCGGTACTTTTAGGGTTGTGCAGCTTGAATTTAGGACAACAGTAAACAGTTATGGCTCAGGACAATGATAAACTAGAAGTCATCTTCTTCCGGTCAGCTTTGGGTCAATCATCAAAATGCATTGGGTTCATGGTTACAGTAGTCGCACCCTGGAAAAGTGGGTTCTGAGACTGCAGGGGAGAACAGTATGTTAGGCAAGACAGAAAACCTACTCAGCTATACAATATTTGGATACTGCGTGCAATAAACAAATTCCCCTGATGGTAAATGTGAAATAAGAAGACCATAACAATATATGCTCACTGGCAGTTTAGCTCAGTAGTTGAGGATAATTCTCCAGGTAGCTTGTTGGAATATCTCCCAAATGTAAGATGGTACAAAATAAGGTTTGCAAATGATGCGGTTCCACATTTAATACTGCACAGACCAACTGGATTTGACAGTAGGTAGCACAGCAATTAGGCAAATGCACCTATAATCTGTTGCCACATTCATGTCCTTGTGGGAAATTTGTTCTTATTCCTTTAAGCAGTTGCTTAAACCTGACATGCTGTGGGGAAAAATACCCAGCTCACAAGAAGGGGGGGCAACATAATGGACTTAACATCTTCATATAGCTCTGTCTCGGCCAGGGGGGCGACACTTACATTTTTCCACTCCACTCTCTTGTTTTCAAGAAGAAACTTGTGATATTCCCTCCGGTAATAGACCTCCAACAGCACACGGTAAATGATAATGATGAAGATACCGATGAGAATCACCCCGGACACAGCGGTACCGACAGCCACAGACGTCTTGTCAATGGAACCTGTAGTGTGGGATTGGGTCATTTGAAGTGGGCTATGGTCTAGTGCAGGGGTGTCAAACTCCAGTCCTGGAGGGCCGGAGCACTGCACATTTTTGGTTTTACCCTCATTTAACACACCTGACTCAACTCTTTGCAGCTAATTACAACACAGCTCTTCAGCTCAATCATTTGTGGTGGAACAGGGAAAGAACTAAGCTACACAGGACACTGGCCCTCCAGGACTGGAGTTTGACACCTGTGGTCTAGTGAATGGTCCATACTCAGCAGACAGAAAGTTCTGGGGACTCACCAGGGAGGTCAGCATAGTGAATTTGGATGGCTCCATTTTCTTTGTTCATTTTGACTTCAAAGGTGACATTTTTCGTTTGGCAATCAAATTGCTTGGAGCCAAAGATGCGAACAGGCTTGACTGAACCGCAGGATTCCGTGCAGTTTGCCTTTGGATCATTCATTTCCTTTGTGCATGACACACAGTTCCTGTAATGTGAGGGAAGAAGTGAAACTTCTGGCCATTTACCAAAATGAAGCAACCGTTGCGACAAAAACTGAAGCTGACCCCAGTGTGGATTCTTTGCATTACTATGGGAAAATGGCACAACCCAGGCTCACCCATCAAAAAAGGTGAGTGCACCCGGCTGCGTTCTGACTTTACTCAACGTGGTCCCTTGAACAGGACCTTAATGTGACTTCATGGGTTTCTGTGCAAGATCAAAGCTCAGACGTTGAAGTGAAACTTACTCATATGTTTGGCAGGGTGATGACAGCTCTGTGCACTGGTCCCGGAAGAAGCCGGGGTGACATTCACAGCGGTTACATACACATGTGCCGTGGTTGTTGCACTTGGTTGACCCTTTCATGCACTTGTCAGTTTGGGAGGGGCAATCGCAGGCTGGGCCAGTGAAACCTTCTTTACACTCGCAGTGTCCACAATTACATGTGCCATGGCCTGCAGGACAGGGTGCACAGGAGACTCTGCTTATGGCTAAAGGAGCGAGACTAATGGGAGGTATAAGCTCATGATGCAGCGCTGTAACAAACCAACAGGGCTAGACCAAGGCATAAGCCAACTATTGGCCATGGCCCGGTGGACAACAGGTGGCCCCCCATCTGAGCAGCCAATCAGGATGAGGAGGAAGATGACGCATGACAACCAAGTTAATCAAATTTTGCTCAGGGCCTTGAAATGGGCTGGCCTGGCCCTGCATACAAGCCTTATGGTTTAATATGATAATCACTGGGCATCCTGCACAAAACAAATGATTATATTTAAACAAATTGAGAAGTGTAAATGACTTCTTTAGACTCAAAGCTTTAGTTTCCATCAGAACCAGGGCAGTTATATTGTTTAAGAGTGTTATTAATTATTTGCTGTTATTACCTTGTTGGAGCCCCTCATTTCACTGTTAATAAAGTTTTAAAAAAAAAGCAACTGCATATTTCAGAAAGATGCTTAGGATAATTGTACAATTATCGTTCACAATCAATTTTCAATTATCATCTAGCCAAATCAGGGTCGCAATGACAGGACACCACGCATGAAGCCACCATCACACAGTAATAACCTGATAATAAACGTGGAATATTCAAAGTACTGCTACTCGGTTTGTTTTTTATGTCGGTTTCAGTCTGAGGGGGCTGAAGGCTTCGGGCCCCAAACCCCTCCCCACTCACCACCGCAGATCTGGCCGTTGGACTCCAAGCAGCTGGAGTCGTCACACTCGCAGAACGGGCCCCGGTGTTTGTTCCTGCACTGGCACTTGCCACACTCACAGCTGCCCTGCCCACTGCAGGGCAGCGAGCTGTTGCTCTGCCGGCACTGAGCCTCTATTTCATGCACTGTATCCATGTCCTGCTGCCGCTGGCACTCGCACCTCTGACCCAGGCGGCTCCCGTAACAACTGGACCATCAGACAGCACAGCATTATTCTATGAGCACCGCAGTAATACTGCCGTTCCAAAATGTCTACTAAAACTTTGACTTCAGGTACAACAGCACATACACGCATCAGATGAACTAAAATGTAGACTTGAGGTACAGCTCAATGTGCATGCGTCAGGTTCACTAAAACCTAGACTTAAGGTACAACAGAACATACATGCATGAGGTTCACTAAAACCTAGACTTGAGGGTACCACGGGACACACATTTCAGGCTAACTATGATGAATGCTATTATTTAGTGCTAATGTTTTTAACCCTGGTTAGTCACAGTAAAATCTAGAACGACATCTATAATCTGGAAATAACTGCCTTGCCTTAATGATAATAATAATAAAAGTTAATATGTCATTTGTTTTGCAGCTGCATAATAGCAATCACAGTTATACAGTAAGTATTTCTGTAATGTCATGCATCGTAATCTTCTTATCGATATCTGCCTGCAGACTTGCCTGCACATGCCGCAATACAGTGTCCCGCTGCCATTGCAGTGGGTGGAGTTGAGCTGCAGGTCTTCACAATCGCAGTCACACGCCGTTTCCACGGTGACCTTCAGCTCCTCACGAAGCCCCTGCAGCTTTATGAGGAAGGTTTCTGCCCTTGACAGGCACGTCGATGCACTCAGCCTGACAGTGAAGTTCACCTGGGGAGAGGCGAGGTTCACAGCAGTGTTTCCAGCAGTGCTCCCTCCCGCGCGCTCTCTCGGACTCCTCCGGTCCTGGGCTGGCCCCGCTCCTCACCTGCTGCTGGATTCTCACGTTGTTGCATCTTCCCGTACTGTCCCATTCGCTCTGCTCTCCCTTGCTGCAGTGAGATTTGAATGAGATATCCAGGCCCCGAGGAGCTTGCTGGTACTCCAGGACGATAGTAGAAGACAGATTCTGTGGAAACCCAATGGACCACGCTTATCAGAGACCTTTCTATTTATTTTGACAGATACTTGAGTCTAAATCCTCTTAAATCAGTTGCAGTCAAGTAGAACAGCAAGCAATAAAACAGTATAGGGGTTATTAGCAGGACTCGCCAAAACGAACACCTTGGAAAAAGGATTCCCGGCACGGCCTGTGATCTGGCAGCTTCTCACTAACAGTTCCTTGAGATTTACAAAACTAGAGATTATTCATCAAAGGCAGCAATCTCAGTCCAGCTCTAAAGAACAGTCTACTGCAGCACTGAAAGACCATTAGGTAATTGTCAGGTGAATATCTCCTCGAGATGTCTGGCTGTTTAACCACCTGTTCCTTCCGACGCAGATGGTAAAGTACGGGAGGCAGCCAGTTGCGTGCTAGACAGCTTCCTTTCTGAGAAGAGCACAAGATAAGAATGAAGATGCAGCAGGAGAGGAAGCTGCAGGGAACCACAGAGAGTGAAACTGAAATGGTAACAGCAGGGCTATTGAATTCACAGCCCGCAAAGGTGAATGGTCACTTCCTGACCTTGTCCATGCATCCTTAAAAATCCGCTGCACACTTATGAACGGCTTGTAGTGGCAGATAGGTGTGCGGAGGTCCTGATATGATTTTCAGCTTTAAGCACCATGGGACAGCACTGTGAATAGGGCTTACAATAAGAGAAATGCCTGGCTTAGAAACGAAACAACCCCTTAAAGTACACTATTGCCCAAAGTATTGGGATGCCTGCCCTTACACACACATTAACTTTAATGACGTCCCATTCTTAATACATAGGCTTTAATATGGAGTTGGCTCACCCTTTGCAGCTATAACAGCTTCAACCCTTCTGGGAAGGCTTTCCACAAGGTTTGGGAGTGTTTTTATGGGAATTTTTCACCATTCTTCCAGGAGAACATTTGTGAGGTCAGGCACTGATGTTGGATGAGTAGGCCTGTCTCGCAGTCTCTGCTCTAATTCATCCCAAAGGTGTTCTATCGGGTTGAGGTCAGAGCTCTGTGCAGGCCAATCAAGTCCCTCCACACCAAACTCACTCATCCATGTCTTTATAGACTTTGCTTAGTGCACTGGTGTGCAGTCATGTTGGGACAGGAAGGGGCCATTCCCAAACTGTTCCCACAAAGTTAGGAGCATGAAACTGTCCAAAATGGCTTTGTATGACTTCTATTCACTGGAACTAAGGGGCCAAGCCCAACCCCTGAAAAACAGCCCCACACCATATTTCCCCCTCCACCAAACTTTACACTTGGCACAATGCAGTCAGGCAAGTACCGTTCTCCTGGCCACTGCCAAACCCAGACTCGCCCATTCGGATTGCCAAAGAGAGAAGCGTGATTCGTCATTCCAGAGGACACGTCTCCACTGTTCTACACTACTGCTTTACACGACTGCGTGTGACGCTTTTCACTGCACTGCAGGTTTGGATAATCCCCCCTCCACCAAACTTTACACTTGGCACAAAGCAGTCAGGCAAGTACCGTTCTCCTGGCAACTGCCAAACGCTCACAATTCAGTCAGGCAAGTACCGTTCTCCTGGCAACTGCCAAACGCTTTTCACTGCACTGCAGGTTTGGATGCTCGGCCAGAGAAACCCATTCCATGAAGCTCTCTTCGCACTGTTCTTCAGCTAATCTGAAGGCCACAAGAAGTTTGGAGGTTTGTAGCTATTGACTCTGCAGAAGGTTGGTGACATCTGCACACTGTGCACCTCAGCATGCGCTGACCCTGGTCTGTGATTTTACGTGACCTACCACTTCATGGCTGAGTTGTTGTCATTCCCAATTGCTTCTACTTTGTTATAGTACCACTAATAATTGACCATGGAATATTTAGTAGCGAGGATATCTCACAAATAGACTAATTGCACAGGTGGCATCCCATCACGGTATGACGCTTGATTTCACTGAGCTCCTGAGAGTGATTTCACAAGTGTTTGTAGAAGCAGTCTGCATGCCAAGATGCTTGACTTTATACACCTGCAGCCATAGAAGGGATTGGAACTCTTGAATTCAATTATTTGAAGGGGTGTCCCAATACTTTTAGCAGTATAGTGCAACTAAGAACGCCTGTCACTATCGCAGGGTGACATTCTGCTCCTTGAGTTCCCTTAGTCCTCACAGTTTCCCTTCCTCCCTGGGCCGCTGTGTGCTAAATGGGCTTAGCATCTGCCTGAGAACCATACATCCCAAACGCTGTGGGCCAGTTCAGGTTTGGCCAGAGGCCAGCCTCAACCATTTTGGATAGTTTTCGTATTTGTGCCCCTGAATTGCCTTAATTCGTATACTCACCATTATAATGCATTATGAAGATATTTATAATGTGTTATAGATGACAGCTTTAAGTAAAGTGTTATTAAGTTCACTTTATCAGTCAGCCACATTGTGGACCGTGATCCATGCCCCAACATGACATAGAGCATAACAGCAATTTGCTATATCTGCACCATTTATGTTCCTCTTCTCGTTCTGGTGTGAGTATGGTATGAGTATGGTGTGAGTATGGTGGATGGATGGATGTTGGAGGGACTGTCCATTGTAATCACCTGCAGACGCCTGCCTCTATGCTGTTCTGGCTTGATTTCGTCTGTCATTGCTACAGTTACTGGTCCCTGATTCTACACCTACTGCTGAAATGAGGGGTTGTTGCTGCCACATTTTGCCTCTTTCATTCCACATTCAGTGCAAAGTGCTTCTCACTGCCTCCCAAGCTCTTTCAGGTTCAGTGCCTCTCAGCTCGTCGCCATTACACTCCTGATACCCTTAGATCATCTGGGTCTAATCAACACACAGTCCCTAAATTCAGACTATATTCCAAGGGTAGCAGGTCATTTAGTGAGATGGCTCCTTAACTCTGAAACCTACTTCCTTTGACTCTGAGATACTTTGTCTATTTCAACTTCTGCTAAAATATTTTCTTTAGGTGTCACATCTCTCTCTCCAGCTGTGAATTCTGAGTTATATTGATGTGTTGCCATCATTGCTTACTAGTATTGCTTACTCTGTGAAGTTATACTTAGTAGTTTTTTCTTAATTTTGTGAAGCATTGTCAAATATAAACAGCACAGTGTGAGTAAAACGTATTGTAACTAGTAACTCTAAGAAGATACTGGACACTAAACATAAATGTTATTTCCTGTTGTTCTAATGTTGATGTGTGAAAAGCTGCTGACCACATATGATTTGTGTGTTGCTGGGACTGAGATTTCATGCAGTATTGTCAGCAGCACATGCAACCTGAGACTGTTGCTTATGGAACCAGTACTCACCCCATATGCATCTGAGATGAGCTGAACTACATTGCTGGAGTCATTCTTAAGAACTCCAACTACCGACTGCGGGATTAGCTCACTTAGTGCCTGTGGGGGGGGGGGGAGAACAGAAAAAATATTAGCTTGTTATCTGGCGTACTGCTCCATCAAGAAATAAAGGTAGGGTCACTGACCTTGTAGGTTGGAATGCTTTGCTCTGTGACGGCAAAGATCAGTTGAATGTTGTTGGCTGCAAGGACCCTGGAGAGCTGGCCGACAGAAGGATAGTCCTAAAAAAACACACCACATAGAAACAGCAGCTGCCATGAAATAGCAGCAGTAGCTAGCACTATCCACAGAGTTCAGGTCAACCGCTAAGTAGTGTGCATATAATGCGAGTTCAAGGATCACATATCCTGGAAAGAATGGAGAAAAATAGGCATCTACTGTCAGTCACGTACGTAAATTGTGTCTTTGTCATAGACACCTTCTGCGTTGAGGTGGCACCTCCCGTCATTGGGCTGGTAAATCCCAGCCAGTCTGCCGTCTCCAGCCATGTGGAATGTATCGTCGGATGTGTAGACCAGAATTCGCGTCACGTTGCCCCAGCCAATTTGATCCTAGAGGAAGGAAGGAATATATCTAACAGTTCAAATGGTCTGCTGCTCTTCACCTGACCAGTACATCATTATAACTGTACAATTTTGACATCCCCAGACTGATCAATATATTTAGACTGTGCACATATAGAGGAAGAATTGCAGAATGTAGATTTGTAGCCTAAATAAGGTTAGAAAAACTCTGTTAACTATATAAAATACGGTATATGGGAAAATACTGTAAAAGCTGTGATTAAAGCCCAGCTACTGGTACCTGACAAACTGCAGCTTGTATCATAGCATCCAGGCCACCCTCTGGGGAGTCCAGGTTGCCCGAGATGATCTGCTCACTGACCTTCCTCTTGAACTCATTGGCATGTTCTGTGAGTCCCAGCACATTTTTAAAGCTGAAGGCTGGCTGGCAGGTATCAAGGCGGGTGGGGCAGGGGTTATCCCGCCTGGCTCTCACTGTGCAGACATAAGGCATGGATACCTTGTCTACAAAAGACCCAAAGCCTGCAGGTATGGGGGTCAAAAGGCAATCAAAGAGGGGTTTTATTAACCATCATATCTTTGTTGAAAGTTGATATAACCTTCTAAAGACATTACAATGGTCTTTAAACAGAGATTATTGTTTCAATGTCATTCATTAGCCAGTACTCACCAATCCGGACCCTACGCGTGACACTTTGCAAATTACTAAGGATCTCCTGGCCCAAATTCTTCACTTTCTCCAGGTCATCTTTCATGGAGTAGGACAAGTCCATGAGATAATACAAGTCAATGGGGTAGCCTTCTGCTCGTTTGAACTCCACATTGAATGTCATAGGTTCTCCTGAAACAGTGACAAAATGCAGACACGATTCTTCGACTGGCTGAGCAAGGACCACCTAACTCTACAAATAAGTCAAAAATAAGATTTTAATTTAGACTTGAATATTAGTTTGGCCCCAGAGACCATATAGCTTAGCTTGTGTTTAAATACACAAGTAACAAGTTGATTATAAAGAGATGCTTGCAGTTATATTGGTGCCTCCTATAAGACTGAATCAACTTAATTGACTTACTTTACTGAACTGCTATGAAATGTGCAATATTATTACATGTGTCAGTCACTTTAGAATCTGGAAAAACAACTTACATCACAATATAAAATGCAAGCTACAACATTGCTTGGTGAGAACAGCAGTGGAAAAATAGCTCACCAACTCTGAGCTTTAGGTAGAGGTTCTGTGGTCGTAGCTGAACTATGTTTTCAGCGTCACTGGAGAGGTCGTCGTCTCTGCGGATGTCTTTGACAGACTCCCGGTTGAACACATCGCTACAATTTCTCTCTCTGAGAAGCTCTTTAGTGTCGCACCTCTGCTCATTGGCCTCGCCAGACCTCAGAAAGTCCTGAAACATGTCTTGTTTGTTTAATGTCTAGAATAGCTTAAAAGTAAAAATCAGTACCAATAATCAACGTGGCTACTACTCAAACTACATCATAGTGTGCACAGTAACAAAACATTTGTGTGAAATGTTGCCCAATCCTTAACTTATCCACCTTAGTTGGATTAGGGTGCACCTGGACAATAACGGCCACAATTAATAATTTCCTGACCATTTCCACCCTTGACAATGCAAGAAGCTAATTAGCCTTCTCCTAAGATCAAGTGGCTATGATTAGCCAAAAATAAAGACAGCTACACCAGTAAGCCACCCTTTAAATGTAAGGTATAGGACATGACTAAGACTCCAAACAGGTCGTCCCATCAAAATGAAGAAGAGAACCAAGAGGAGAATGATCAGTTTATGCATGTTACAATATCCCAGCAGCCACTTAAATCTGGGTTCTAAGGGGGGGGGGAGCCAAGAAAAAAAACTCAATGAATCACACATTGAAACTCATTTTAGACATGTGAAACAGCATTATGGGGATTCTGCGTCATGTGGAAAATGATTCTGCGGTGTGTCTTGAAACAAAGAGAACTTTCTGTCCTTTGGTGCACTAAAGCATAGTAGAGACACCTTGCGCTGATGATCCATGTTGGACACCAGACGATAAACAGGAAAGACAGCTGAATAATGCCAAACATATACCGATTAAGGAACCTTCAGGAAAAGAGAAACTGGAAAGAAGTTTCACGAAGTACTTTTCGTGGTGACAGAGACCCAATACACAGTACCAGAGCAGCAACAGAGAAGACAAGAAACATAGAGGTGTGGGTTCTGGAGTGTTCGAGAACACTGATCTCAGCCTGCTAAAATAGCCACGTAGGGATATGGGGGCAGCTCACCATGGCTCCTGGTAAAGTCTAGCTACACTTGAACAGTTCTGAAAGGAGGAATCAGCACCTAGCTATGCTGGTGGATACTTACATGAAAAGTTATTCAATGTTTTAAAATTAATTTATTTTGAGGAAACTAATGCATTTCACTTGGAGGATATTTGTACAAATCCCAAAAAAATTCAATATTTTTAAAGAGGATAGTATTTCTATATGCACCATCAGTGTTTCAAAAATATAAATAATATCTGATACTGTTTGGAAACAACCATCTCAGTTGGCTCCGAATCATCCATTGATGTACTGTTTTAGGCATCTTGCAATAATCTGAGTGCACATGTATCTACACTGAATACTGCTATTCTGTTACCAGAGGAAAACAGAACTTAAAACTATCTGGTGACTTCATACTACTCTGATACAATCAGACTGACGCAAATTCACACTGATCATATTATCTCAATATTAGACTTCCTGTTCTGAGGGCTGGTTAGTGATAGGAAATAGAAGATCTAGGTTAAAAATGTACATAACGTTTTCGTTCCAGACAGAACGCCCCACCAATCTTTCAGTAGCTAAATCGATAGTTATCAGCATGAACTGTTTTAAATCCAGCTGTAGGTTCTCCTATTAATTACCGTATATACTCAAGTATAAGCTGAGTTTTTCAGCACCTAAAATGTACTGAAAAAGTCAGCCTCGCCTTATTCTCGAGTCAGGCACCATGGGTTCCTCCAGACTGGCAGCCTCTGTCCTGTGTGTGACCCCCCCTGCTGTCCGATTCTCTGATGTGACATATCATGTGATCAGCGTTGCTAATATAGCTGAATACTGTTAATTATTACTGTATTACCATAATTAATTCAAATTTTAAGACATATATACAGCATACGATCAGCATTGCTAATGCCTCATACAGACATTAGCGATCACTGATCGCTGACAGATACTGAAGTGCAGAATGACAGTGTACAGACGCTGTCATTCTGTGCTATGGAGAGGGGCGGGTGCACGGAGGAATCGGTGCCCCGCACCTCTCCATAGCAAGTGACAGGTACAGGTACAGATGGCATAAATACTTTTAGGTACCTTAAAAAACATATACTCCACTGATGTCTCAGTTAATGTGTTTTTATTGGTATATATTTTGATGATTGAAACCTACAGTCAACTGCTGCATTTCCCACCCTAGTCTTATACTCAAGTCAATAAGTTTTTCCTGTTTTCTTAGGCAAAATCAGGTACCTTGGCTTATATTCGGATCAGCTTATACTTGAGTATACACGGTAAGCTATTGCTGTTTTTGACCATATTTAGATGCTATACAGCAATATTGGTTAGCGCCACCGCATCTAACTTTTACTAGGTTAACCCTTGCTTGACCATCTAACAGTCAACATCATCGCCCAGCATCCTGAATGTAATAGACTGCTTCCGGGTTCATCTGGCCCAATACGGCCTCCATTAGGCTTGGGCTATAACAATGAATGGCACAGGGTGTGTTCATTCATTCGTGAGTATATGTGCACAGTAAACAGCCAGGTCCACTGTGCAATGAAAATCTTAATAGTTCATAGAAAGCTCACTTGGTTGTACTGGCAATTAAGACAGAAACGAGAAGACTCACCTTCTGTTTGCACCAGGCACAGTATGGGCTTTTCAGGCACTCCTGACAGGTGGGCTGAGGTTTGCATGTCTTTGCTGTCTCTGAGAAGCACCAAGAACAATGGCCTATCAGGGCAAACTCATCCCTAGCAGCCAACCCTGACCAACACAGGACCTGACCTCCTTAAAAGATCTCTGTCTCCATAAATTGTGTGTGTGTGTTCAGCCTCTGGTCTAGGAGTACAGCCCCATGGCTGCCTCTGCAACCTCCTCTCCACAACACACTTTGAGTAGAGGGTATACCATAGACAAATACTCAGAGTAACACATAACACTCGGGAAAGAACTCCATTGTTTCAACCCAAGGTGAATCTGAGGAAGCGGCCTCTTGCAGAAGAAACCTGGAGTGCTCTTACCTAAGGTCTGCATCATCTGCACAAAATGCAGAAGAGGCATCAGCAACCATGCCAGCTTCTTCATTGCCTGCACGACAAGTTAAGGGTAAGAAGACAGACACCACAAGTGCCAACCACAGGTGCCAACCACAGTCTTGGACTGCTTGTACTGCTACATGTTTGATGCATTCTTAATTACTGCCATAAGCACTAAAGTCCAGCCATCACCTAGAAACATAAAACTGTTTTGTGTCCTAGGAATTATTTCAGATGTTCTGGGTTATAAGTAAAGTTTTAAACTGGATTAAGCATGACTGAATATTTAGGCATCCTTTAAAATGCATCATTTTCCCTTCAAACTACCACCAGATTATTGAAAACTTCTGTTTTGTGCTACACTTCCAGGAAAAAGAGTACCAGTTTGTACCTTTGCTTATCACTGGGGCTGTACCCTCAAGGGTCTGCCAATTTTACCCCTAGATGTACGTAAATGTACCTTTTAAAGAACAGAAATTGACTATGAGGAACATTTTTGTATCATTGTGAGTACATTAATATTGTTTGTACCTTGGGATGTTTCTGAGAGTTAATTTCTGTACCTTAAGAGGTACAATTACCTAAAGGTAGGGGTGGGCGATATGGTCAGAATATTAGATCACGATTTTTTAACAGTTAAATCACGATCACAATTTTATCACGA
>JAODKM010000081.1:628190-641480 GCA_026780845.1 Petrocephalus sullivani
ACCCTGTGATAGGTTGGCGCCCTGTCCTGGGTTATTCCCTGCCTTGTACCCTGTGATAGGTTGGCGCCCTGTCCTGGGTTATTCTCCGCCTTACACTTCGTAGCTTCTTGCATAGGCTCCCGACCCCCCACAACCTGGAATTCTGTAGAGATTCTATAGAAGAATCCTAGAATGGTGACAATCAGTCACCATTGCCCAGAACACTAGCTATATTTTACCCATTTGTACAACTGGATATTTCCACTAGGCATGTTCACACAAGGCAGCCTGTCTGCAGCAGCTAGAACCAGGCTCCTGGGACTTAAACCACCAACCCTCCGGGTTTTAAACCATTAACCATTGCACCATCTGCTGCATGCATAAGAAATGCGGGCAACAACAAATGTCCTGTAGGCAGAGGGATTCAGTATGACGCATGAGGGAGAGCTTGAGGGCGGGGAAGCTGGATAATGCTAGGTGTGATCTGGACTGGGATCGAAACCAGGACTATGACATCACAGTCAAAAGGTATGGTGGTCTCTAGGGTTAAATGGAGACAGGTGAGGACGACTCTGTGACCGCTCCTCGTCCGGACATTATTGCAGAGAAAGCCAGCCCAGGCTTTTCGAATGTCTGGAAAACAGGATTGACCTTTACCTCCTTGTCTCCCCCTGCTCGCTCTCTCGCTTTCTCTCTCGCTCCACCCCCACCTCTCTCACTTTCTCTTCTGTTGAATTTGCGTTTCTCCCTAGAATGGAGAAAAGTAGGAAGCTGCCTCTGGTGAGACACGAGTCTTAATTAAAGTTCACAGTGGGGGAGGGGGTGCGGAAACGTCTCATGGAGATCGCAAAGTGTGATTGAATGGACACTTAGGATCAATAGCTAACGAGCTGCGTGTCACTTTCTCCACCCCCCCCCACACACTTGCGTGACTATATTCACCAAAAGCCCAATCAATTTTTGTACTTTTCCTATTTTGACTATAGTGTGAGAGGATATATATATATACACACACACATAACATACACACACACACACACACACACATATATATATATATATATATATATATATATAATTTTCAGTACTATAAGAAAAATATTATTCTTGTTATTATTATTACTATGAATATGACTAAGAACTAACCCAGCTGGCCAGGCATAATTTTTAAGTTGTCAGATTTGATGGTGTCATTTCATTTTGAATGTAATTAAATGAACTTGTCTGTATTATTGTGTTTTTCCTGCCTGACATTTGACTTCATTTTCAAGTTAATGAATGGCCATTCCTGCAAATGATCACAGATGGCTATTAACTATATTCATAAACTGATTATGTCCTGCTGGCTTAATTGACCTCACTGGTGTAAGTGAATTCAGCTGAAGGATATGGAATCAGACCTCTGCTAGTCTTGGGGCAGTGCTAACAGGGACATTAGCAGGAAAGTGGCCGAACGAGAACCATGGGAAGGAATTAGTCTGAGAGAAAGAGCAAGATGATAGATAAATGGAGCAGAATTTGTCCATCTTCTTACCACTAATCCTGGTGGCGGGCACAGGGCTGGCTTCAGCCTATCCCAGGCAGCACAGGCACAAGGCTGGACACACCCTGGATGGGATGCCAGGCCATCACAGGGCACGCACCATCCATTATGCTCTATGGTAGTGTATCTCAATCTGGTCCACGGGGACCCAAAGCTGGTCCATGATTTTGCTCCCTCTGAGGTCCCTGTCAGACAGTCCACATTTTTGCTCCCTACTGGGAGCTGGGAGGAAGCAAAAACATGGACTGGCTGTGGGTCCCCAAGGACTGGATTGGGAAGCACCACTCTTTGGGCAATTTAGAGACAAAAATTAGCTTGACTGCCTGCCTTTGCAAATGGAAACTATAGAGTTCCCAGAGGGGCCCAGCACAGTGCTGGCAGACACACACACACACACACACACAAATATATGAATGCATGAAATATGGAACCATATACTTTAATTAAAAAAATTAATGATCTTCACAATATGTTTTCTTGTGTCTTTAAGTCAACACCCAAAAAATCTCTCAAGGAACGTCCTGGCAATAAAATTCTACAGATTTGCTTGGATGAAATTGCTGAGCCTTGGAGAGGTGGTAGTGTTTTGAATATAGAATATTTAAGACAGTGTGGAAGAGGCCAGAGAATCTGGGAGGGAAAGACACAGAGAATATGAGAGTGGGTGAGAGAAAGAGAGAGAGGGAGAGAGAGAAGGAGAAATCACTCTGTATGCTTGACCACATCCGTGTGGTGAGGGGTTGGAGGAGAGGCATAAACGAGCTGGGGTGGGGGGGGGGCGGCAACGTTGGGCAGATGACAAATTGTGATTAATAAATGTGGTCCGGGGCAAGCAATGTGGCACTAGGGATATTAATAGAGAGAATTACAGCGGCTGGGCATCTCAATCTGCACCCTGTCAGTCTGCATCTGGCCAGATAATCAGATCTTATTGCGGGAGCACTCCTCCCAGGAAGAGCCCCGGACGGCTGCGCTCTCGATTCCCCGTGCTGCGCTGTCCGCAAAGTCCTGTCCTGTCGGATATAAACCGTAAATTGCATGTAAATTGTCTTGTCACAGCAGAGTAAATAACTATTATTGATGATGCTTTGGCAGAATATGGTTATTTCATGCCTGTGAGGTCCCGTAGTTACATGGGGACTGTGACCATGTGACATAACGAATGGATAGGCGGGGGACGCGGTGAAGCAGCGATGAGGCGCTCGCATCGTAGGGCGCGGAACTGTCTCCAAACGTCATGTGGCTCTGAGAGACGTCAGCACCTGAAAAGGAGAGGAACAAACCTGCAGGGAATTCCACTTAAAAGCAAGATGAGACAAAAATAGCTGAAGATTGGCTCAATAAAGCTATGGCTAGAGCACAGAGCTCGATAATTAGCCTGATTTCGAGAGGAATCGTATGATTTTCCGTTTATGCTGATGTTGTGTTCATATTGTATCAAACAGTTATGGCAAGAAAAGTCTTTATTTAAGGATATTAACTATGAATTATGCTTTATTCGCCTTTAATCTTGAGGTTATAAGCACATGAAATGGCGGTAACCCAGATACCAGACAGAGCAAAAATGTGTGTTTTCAAGTTGAATATTTAAAGTAATTTACATAAAAGTATGTTTTGGGGTTTTAGGTGCAGTCACCATATCAGATTAAAAAATGCACGTTCTGTTATGAGAATTTAGCCTGTGTTGTTTAAGAGATCTGTTAACAAATGTTGGTCCAGTGTAATTACGGAGATGATTATTCTTGCATAATGTTATATTGATGTCGCAGTGAATGCCACAACATAGCTCAGCAAATGCATAAATAGCTGTTACAGGCATATGCTAGAATCACCGCGTTGCAGCAGCATGAATCTGGCAGTTGGGCAAACGCAGGCATGTGGGACAGACCCCAGGTGTGGGTGACAGGGTTATGCACCATTCAGAATTTTAATTGAGATAGGGCCTGAAATTCTAATTCAGTTTGTGAATTTGAATTTAATTGGAATTGTGACAGAAAACAGGATGCAGAATTACAGTTCTAGTTTGAATTAAATAAATTCTTACACATAGTGTAGATGCAGCTTTTAACGATTAATCCATGCTGCTCCATGCTCCATGGTGGCAATGCAGTGCTGAACCAAAGAAACGTTCAAAGAAAATCTGTTCCTGCATTCAACAATATTGATGTTGATCAGCAAATGATAACAAGACCATAATACATGTGACACTTGACTCAGTCACTACAGGTATGTGGGATCACATTCGCACTTGTAACCCTATTACCCTGTCCATCTGACACACCATAGACACTCTAACGTAACACTACTGCAGATTCCTCATAAAATGCTAATACAAATAAACAGTGACATGCAAAAGCAACAAATATGTATTCATAAAACTGGATGAAAGTCATACACAATTTATCACTTACAATCACACAAATATTAAGTACATTTCACCTACTCATACATGTTCAGTGTATACGGCTATCTTCTAGAAGGTAAATCTATTATATAATTATTTACGTTTCACTAGCTTAAATGGCATCCCTTTGTAATGTGAATGCATTGCATTTTTTTAAAATGAATTAATCCTATAGGGTGATATGAACTGGCACAATCCAAAGTATGCATTGCATAAAGCATGCTGTGTAGGGTGCATTACATAATGCAGTATACTACTATACTACATATTGCACTCTATGGATTGCACACTCTAAAGTACACACTACTGAGTGTGCACTCTATATGGCCGTGCACTATGTAGTGTGAATTCTTCTTTGTATATTTAGTAGGGCACACTCAATAGTGTGCCAGTTCATACCATGAAGGGTGCACTACATAGTGGAATGTATCATACATAGTGCACGCTATGGAATGTGGCCCGCTGAGTGCACACTTTGGCGTGTGCACTATGCAGTGCCCAATTGGTTGGGAGAGAACACTTGTTAGAATGCAGATGACAGACTCAAATAAAAAGGAAGGGACACTTCCTCTTTAGTGAAAGTGCTTGTTTGCAAAGAAACGTATCAATTCATAAAGTCACTTATGATATATTATATTATTATAATAATATTGTTTTGATCCCATTAGTCTTATTGCTACTTTTGTTGTGGGCGGCCCGGATTCGAGTCTCACCTCAGGCCAAAAGCAGGGGTATTGTACTGTCAGTGTCAGAGGCTAAGACCGCATTTCTGGCAGTTGTACCACACTGGCTGGAAACAAGGCCGGCTGTTTGTCTCTCATGTACACACATTCTGTTGCAACGGTATTTAAATCTCTCAGGCCAGCAATGGATCAGTGTAGCTTTGTCACAAATGCGAGTTAGTGAAGTGGAAAGCTAGTGAGAAGTGAAACTTTAGTTAATAGAGTTGCTGTGATTAATTCAAGCTTTGTTTCTGAAATAACTGTTCATTCAGAGTGCGGCCGCATGGCAGAATAATGGAGAAATCCTTATAATTCCAATGGGAGGGGGCCTCCAGACACAAAGTCCCCCATATTTGAAGTTCTACAAATTCAACCTGACAAATTTTCACCCAGAGATGCAGCCTTTGAAGAGGAGATGTGCACGTGTGTGCTGCCCCCACTGCACACCTGCTTTAGTCGTCCTTCCTGCCTTCCCACCAAACCCTACAGTGTGATTGTCACACACTCTGCCCCTGACCAGTTCTGTGCTCTCACTGCCTGCTTCTCCTGGCCTCCTCTGTCCTTAGCAGCCTGAGGGCCTGGTCCATTTCCCCCTACTCCGCACTCCCCGCTCCTTCTTCTCTGATGAAGTGGTGACCTTGCAGTCCACACAGCCTCCACCCCCTCCCCCCACCTCGCAATCCTCTTTGCCGTCCTTGCTTGCCACCAGATCAGTTTACACGTGACCTCTTGGTTTTCCCGAGAAGGCTTCCACATGTATCTCCTCAGGGCTCTCTAATATGGCCCCTCCTCGCTTTGATTCGCCTCCTCTTCATTTCACATTCCAGCCGCTCTTCAGTCAGAAACAAACTAATATTACACATGCTGTGGACGCGTAGCCCGGGCGGGTCACGGTGGATGCCGGAAGGAGTTCTCGTCTCTGGTCCTTGGAGCCCTCTGATGTTGTGTGCCAGATCTGGCTTTGAGTGACATTATGCAATGATGTGACAGATGAAAAAAGACATGTGGGGCAGGTGCTCCTCCAGAGCGGACGTGTGCTAATCCTACCCTCCAGGAGATGACCAGAATGCTCTGAGCACAACATCTTTATTTATAAGATGTGTCCCTCTGTTTGGGACTTCTCTCATTCATTTACATTTATTTATTTTGTTCAACGCCTCGTATAAGTGCGGATCAGAGAGCAGGTTCCAACCGTCCCTGGAGCAATCGGGGTTAAGGGCCTTGCTCAGGGGCCCAACGGTGACATCACTCTGTCATATGATTCAAAGCAGCGATCTTTCAGTCGCAGGTATAGAGCTACGCTCACCCATTCACCCATGATAAAATGCAAAAAATCTCATGGAACATACTGGAATATATTACAAGGAATATTACAAGGCATTCTTAGGAACTGCTTACAAAGGACACATGGCGGAGCCTTTTCCGGCTCCTCCTGCGTTTCTGACAGAGCCCCCTCCCACCAGCTAGCGAGATCCCATAACACCAGGCTTGGCGTAATTTAGGAGACAGATCCGAAGCACAATTCTAAATACCTTTGACGCAACGTAAGTAATAAACACGGCTCTCTGAAAGGCAGCTAGGCATCCGTTTATAACCTGTGCTGGCACACGCAGCCGACAGGAAGCCCGGCTGTCACCCACGGGAGCAGAGACAAGCGGCCAGGAGGACGTCTGGGCGGAGGTGCGACGCGGAGGAAGGGGGGGGTGCACGCGTGTATCTCAATATTAATCAGCTCAGTAATATTTTAACAGGCACTAAAAATCCAATTTCCAGCGAATTCTCTGTGCCTGGGCAGTGATGAAGGTGGCCTGCAGCAGCCCATGCAGACGCAGCGCCGCACTGGAAGTCCTTTAGCGCAGGTGCGGGGGGGGGGCGTCGGGGGCCGACAAACCGCTTTGCGCGTCTCTTTGCCAAATACAATTCACTGACGTCTCTAAATGGAGCTGCTTTCCTTGCTTCCCAGTTCCCAGCCACAAAATCTGCCCCCTTCCCCATCTAGAACTTTCCCCTGTGGTCTGTGTGACCCCCGTAGAGGCCTGTTCATGTCTATTCCCACTGCTCTCGCAGTGTCTGCTAAACTCTAAGGATGCACATGGTCACATTTCCCCCCAGACCACCTTCCATCCCCACCTGCAAACAAAGTTCATGGAGATTAGATAAAGATGTAGTTAAATCAAAAGGCCCGTTTATGTCCTTATTGGTGGGGGTGTCAACCTGGTTCAGACATAACCGTGTCTTTTTTATTTTCTCCGCATTGCACTTATGCAAACGTCGTATAAATCGGTGAAGTGAGACACCAGCAAAGTGGTCCTGAAGGATTGACACGTTCAGATTCATATGGCTAGTCTCTCCAAATGTCCCTAGCTGCAGAAGAAAAGAGTAAGAAACAGAAAATCAAACCTTTGTTTGTAACAAAAATGTGCTTGCACCTGCAACATTTGTTCTTAGATGTGTTTCTCTTTATGTATGAATTATTGTTCACAAATAAGTGTTTGACAATAATACAAATAAATAATAACTGCTGCAAGCAGAAATAAGTAACTACATGATGTTTTTCTATCATTACCTACGTTTTTCAAAGAAATATTCATTTCTATTGACAGAAATATTAACAGAAAATATAAATACATTGTTATGTGCTAATAATAATTGACTTTAAAATGCCAGCACAGAAATGGACACTTTCACAGACAATGGAAAATGACGTGCTGAGGTAAGAAAACATAACATTGACTGAAAGAATAAATTAAGGAAACAGTCAGAAAGTGTGACAGAGTAAGACAGGAAGGGAAAGTGTGAGAGATAAAGATAGAGGGAGAGATGAAGTAAGCAAATGATTGGGAAGGAGGATGGTGGAGAAAGTGAGGATAGAGGGAGAGAGGAAGTAAGTGAAGGAGTGGGAGAGAGGAAGGTAGAGAAAGTAAGGATGGGAGAGAGAGGAAGTAAGTGAAGGAGTGGGAGAGAGAGGAAGGTGGAGAGTGAGAATAGAGGGAGAGAGGAAGTCAGTGAAGGAGTGGGAGAGAGGAAGGTGGAGAGTGAGGATTGAGAGAGAGGAAGAGGAAATGAGTGAGTGAAAGAGCGAGAGAGGAAGAGGGCAAGAGGAAGAGGAAATGAGTGAGTGAGTGAGTGAGTGAAAGAGCGAGGGAGAGGGCCGGCTTGCCAGAAGCAATGTGTCTTTCATTACTAATGAGGTCTGAAAGCCAGAGAAACAGAGACACTGACAGAGACAGAAGCAGGCAAAACATGCACTGTTTTCTGTTCTATTCTCACAGACATTTTATTTTCTCTCTCATCTTCTCAGAACAAAAAAAAAAACATTCTCTTATTATGTGAACTTTCCCGAGGATATAATGAACCGTATTTTGCTCCCCGGTCTCTACACAGCTTTACTGTGGAAGCTTAATTAGTGCAATGTGAAACGTAAAATGCACGAGGAAGGAAGCAAAACATCAAAAAAAGAAATACAACAGCACGTGAGACCCATGTTTCAACAGGTCTCCATGCCGACGGTACCCACTGGACTGAAGTTCTGGGCCCCTTAATTGATTCAGTGGAAGATGTCGGACAACTCGCACACACATTGTTCATTGTGTCTCCTGAGGGAAAACTCGGACAAAACACCATTGTTTTCTCTCGTAAGAGAGCACCTCCTCCGGATTACCTGTCTCTGCCTGGCATTTTCTCTAAAGGAAATGACAGACGCCCGCAGGGGAAATCTGCGCACGGGGCCGGTGTGAAGGACAGGCACGGCCCCCAGCATGCTAGCACACCTAGCAGACATTAAGCAGGAGATGCCAGCGCTTGCTGGGACCGCAGCCGCCTCTCACATTAAAAGTGACGGCTCTAAATCCACTCTGAGAGAGTTCATTTGGGCTCGCGGCATGCAGAAATGAACTCTCTCAGAGTTAATTCTGCTGCAGCACTAAACCATTTCTCCTTACAGTCTACGGAGGCATATTTGACCTCTTAGTGACACAAATCTAATTACTACTGTTTTCTCTTCCCCAAAGAGAGTACTGATCCTAATACATTCATCTGTAAAGCTGTAGATGAAAATCTAACTTAAAAGTAATGTAAATGATGTCGGTGAAAATGTAATGTAAAGATTAGAGTTCTCAGAGGTAGAAAAAAATGAATAAACAAAAAAGATCTTTTCATCCTTTACAATTGTCAAGGCTCTGCACAAAAGGCAGGGTTGGATGCAGGCATCATATGTTAAAGGAAAAGATTTTTCCAGAAATGATTTTGGTAAATATTCTGTAGTATGAAGAGATGAGCACTTTAGTGTGAAATACTCGACTATGTAAACAGGTGAGTACTGTACTGAACTGGACCCCGGTAAATACCCATCTCTATTAATGGGTACAGCTGTTAATGTGAATATTGACCCAGAACTCGTGAGATACAGGGTAAATGGAATAATGATGAATTGTTTTAAAGAAACTCCTTTATTTACTAATAGAACTGTTGTTCATTTGATGGTCAGTTGATCCGGTTTTGTTTAGTAGTTTAAATGATTCAAACTCCTCCCCATTCAGTCAGCAAATCATTCCTGCAAATCATACCGCTGTTCCTCGCTGCGGCTGGATTGGCTACAATTATTCCAAAGAAATCTCCACATTTTAATAACATTTATACCCTCACACTTAAATATAGCAAATAGCAAATATTTTTAAATCGTTAGAGGCAACTGTATGCATCTGTTTGTAAAGTTTAGTGCGGGAAAGGTATTAGAGATGGTGGGAGCGCACGTTTGGTATGAAATGTTGGGCGGGGGGAGGATGGAGAACGAGGCAGAGGGTGACAGTGCGCGAGGGCGGGGTAACCGGGGAAGCGCGGCAGCGGAGGAGAGCCGCATATCTCACAGGTGTCGGGCAAGTGCGGAAACTGTTGCACTCCGAACAAAGATCTCGAATAAAAACTCAAGCGTTTAAAAGAGTAGTGAAGGCAAAGTCATGCAGATTATTTAACATTTGCTTGGGATTTTACTGGTTAGGTTTAACGGACTCGCTTTGTCTTTTTTTATGGCTGGTAGAGCGCTTCGGTTCTGTTCTTCCAACTTCGCGCATTTCCATTTCTGACCGTAGTCGAATAATCGGAACGAAGAGGATTTGGAGCGGGGACGGCGGCCGGAGCGCAGTTTTGCGTTTGCCTGACTGGGCTGGTGTTAGTGGAAGTAGCGCTACCTGCTCCTTAATGCGGCGGCAGGTGGACGGAGATTACGGGCAAAGCGACGCGATTCCACCGATTCCACCCATTTATCAAACACTGAGCTCCACTACATAACTCACACACGTCTGAGCCCAGATCGGACGGCAAACCCCGCGACATGTCACGCTTTTCCGACAGAACCCTGAAGGAAAAAAGGTAAGAGACGCTTCTCTTTTTCTGGATCTCATGAGGTGCGTTAAAATGTGTGCCATTTCCCGAGTTACTCTGAGCACAGCCGAAAGTTATAGCTGGGCTCTTTCCGCTGAAAAAAAAAGTAATTTTCTCGGGGATTTTCTGTACGTATACGAACATGGTTATCGTCTTTATCATAAAAGGCATGGTTGCTGTAGAAAACTGAAAGAATTAAAATATGAGACTAATAATAATAAACAGTGGATAATAATATTCGATGCAACAAACATGTTAACTCCTGCATAATCATTCTTGTTATTACTGTCATTATTATTGTTATTTATTATTATTATTATTATTATTATTATAGTAATAGACCGTAACAATAATAGAGATACGGGCAGGAAAGTGTGGTATTACCTATTAAGTTGTTACAGTGTGATTTGTATTAATTTTATTTGTATTCTACTGAGGTAACTTTTTGTCACATGATAGCTGTTCTATAAATTCTCTAATTAATTAATTACGAATGCATATATTTTTAATTCATTAAGTTAAACGTGCAGTATAGCTCTGCAAGCCATAACATCTTCTCTAAAATAGAATGTACAGATAGGTCACTTTAGATTATTTTATACAAGTGAATTCCAGATATTCTGTGACATGTCAACCATAAAATAATTTTCTCTTTTTTTTCCTCCCATAGAATTTCCTCTGTGCATTTGTAGATGGCAGATGTGGGCATGTGAGATGCAAAGTTGCTAATGAGCCCCTTTCTTACGTGAAGAGACCTCACAGAGACATCACACCCCATTGCTTACAGCCACTGCCCTCCTGGGATTCCCACCAGATCCCCCTGGACGTGTAAAAAGTGATCACCAAAGCGGAAGAAAGTGGCACCCTCAGAGGAGGCAAACCCCGAAATCTCACAGAGCTGCAGTAGTCGGAGCCACAGAATCTCTTACTGTCCTGAGCAGTATTCATTTCCGGACCTTGTGCTGCCATCTGACATTCCGGCTCCTTCTGTCGCACCGTGTCACTGTGGTGTGCTGGTGACGGTTTCCGTCTCGCCGAGCACGTTACTCAGAAAGCCTGAGCTCGCCTCTGTAACGCTGACCTTTTTTTGGCGGTGGTGCAAAACGGAACAAAAAATTTGCGAAAAAGCTTAAAATAAAAATCTGTAATTCGATTTACTTACTGTAGCGGAGGGTTAACCCCTCCCCCGCCCACAAAATGGACACTGGGGAGTTAAAGAAGTGGGAGACACAGGTAACCCCATAGATGCTATCTGGGTAACTCAAGGAGATCCTTTTCCTTGACCTTCTGGACTCCTAAAACAGAAAGCCAAATCCGTCTCCTGCTTCACTTCTCATTGAGCTGCACTCTTGAGTTTATGCACAGAACTGCGTCTCCTAGTTTGTCATCCATTTCAATCCCCTCTAACCCCCTGATGTGGCATTCCTCTTTTGTTACCATGGCGTTATCCTCCTAAGCTCCCCATCGTTCCTCCGTTCCTCTCTGAATCTTCCAGGACCCTCCATTACATACTGTCTTGCCTGGTCCTCAAAAACAGTTCTACATTCCCCTGCTAGCCCTGGTTATCTATCTCCCCCGCACTCTTTTCACACCCCGGTCTCCGGCATCCGGGCGTCCCGCGTCAGGCTGGCCGGCGCCGTTACTTCCAAAGGGGAAGAGGACTTCCTCACACTGGCTGCCACTCGACTCGGCCGCAGGAAGCGCGTCATCGGAGTGGCAGTGGGCGTGGCTATGGTGCTCGTGCTGCTAGTCGCCATCCCGCTATTGGTCCACAGCACTAAAGCGGGTGGCGCTGGAGGTGGGGGGACCCATTATGAGATGTTGGGCAGTTGCAGGATGGTCTGCGACCCTTTCACCCCAGCCCAAAGTGGCCACGAGCTGGCTGTTGTTTCTCCGCCGCCTCCAGATTTCACAGCACGGAGAAGCAAGTCTGGATTCCGCGGCAATCCCGGCCTTCCCGGTCCCCCTGGCCCCCGAGGGCCCCCCGGAGAGCCGGGTAAACCTGGTCCCCCGGGCCCCCCGGGGCCTGGGCCAGGCGGCTATGTCTCCTCCTACAGTCCAAAGATTGCTTTCTATGCAGGTCTCCGTAAGCAGCACGAGGGCAGCGAGGTGCTCAAGTTTGACGACGTGGTGACCAATGTAGGAAACTACTATGAGCCCAGCACTGGCAAGTTCACCTGCCCCTTGCCTGGCATCTATTACTTCACCTACCACGTCCTCATGAGAGGAGGCGATGGGACCAGCATGTGGGCGGACCTCAAGAAGAATGGACAGGTCAGGCCCAGATTACCACCTCTCTGTATCTCTGTGCCTGCGTGTCTGCGTGCCTGTTCCGTGCACCGTGTTAGCATAACTTTTGCGAAATTACTTTATCACTCTAAGCTTTTTTGTCCCCCATCTCCTCGTTGCTTTTTGTGTCTGTCCCCTCCCTCCTTGTCTATCTGTGGGCTCATCTGTGTAAGCAAGGCATCCATAAATCTCTCATTCCGTCCCTGTTTCTCTTCATGTCAAGACAATGTGTGGACTCACTGATTTATGGCATATATTTCCATAGATATATGATCTTCCTGGACATTATTTGAATGATAATTTGTATAGCCATTTTGATATTCCCCACTTAAGTGATCATACTGAGATCAGTGAATAACAACTTTTTAAGTGGTATGTTGTGATAATGTTGAGATGTGATATTTTGTGAACTGATGACAAGCAACGAGACCTTAATTTCTGGATTTTAACACAGCATTAACTGTGCATGATGAGATGGTAATCCAGAGCAAAATGTCAGAGACTGGGAATTATAGAGAGGTCGCTATTTTTTTAAGGCAATCTGTCATTTAGCAAACCTGGCACCAGCTCTTGAACAATTGCTTCTAGAAGGAATGTAGACCTGCAGGCAAGACAGAGAGGAAAATGCAGAATAAAATCTGCAAATAAGTGCGATAAGGTGGAAAGACTGGGAGGCATCAGAGAAATTAAAGTTATTAATATAAAGAATAGAGGAGTGTGTGAGACCTACTCCGGGCAGAAGTGCGAGCTGAACAACATGACTAAGGAGCAGGGACTGGAGTGGGGGTGCGGGAAACAAGCACTTTTGGTATAAAAGTGAACAAAAGTAAAGGAGGCTTCAGGTGACGGGGGGGGGGGGGGCTTCGCGGGGGTCGAGAGGTGGGGTTGGGTGGGGGTGTAGGGGACCAGGGGAGGAACCCCAGGTGATTCACGGGGGGGGTGGAAGGACCTGGGTGAGCGGGGGGGGGGGGGGG
>JAODKM010000081.1:651212-662763 GCA_026780845.1 Petrocephalus sullivani
GGGGAGGGTTAACGTTTACTGAGCTCTGTGAGGCATTTTAAAATACGCTCTCCATTAAATGGGAAACTCATTAAGCAGCAGCAGAAGACCACAGCGTTTCCCGGCGGAAAAATGATTAAAACATAAAATCTTTATTAATCTTGTGATGATAAATAAACTTCCATATCAGACGACTTCACTGAGTAAACAGGCCCAGTGGCTGCCGGCAGGAAGAAGCCCAGTTTAATATAAAGATGCTGTAGCCGCCTGCTCCAGTGAAGCCGGCTGCTGGAGACACAGGGAGGCGCCCCCCCCCAGCCCGTGCGGACAGGCTTTTCCAGAAAGTCGACATGTGCTCTTTAACGGAACAAAGTAACCGAGAGGCGTGCCTTTTAAGTCCAAGGGGTTTCAAAAATCCAATCATCCATTCAGAGATAAAGGGAACATTTTAAGGGTTTTGTGTCTAATTTGTAGTGTTTTAGGGGAACCACTCCTGTTCATATCGATATCTGCTATACAGTGACAAATGGAATATTGTTTAAAAATGACTTGCTGAATTTTTTCCTGTAATTAATCTATTTCTTGGGGGGAGGGGGAGGTCATATAAATATTGAAAACCTATGCTTTTGGCAAAGCCAGAGCAGGCGAGTTTAAAACACAAGTTCAGAATGCCTAAAACATTATTGTCTGATGTTACACCATAATTGTCTGTTATTATTTGCTATTATTTGTAAAGCTGTTTTCCTTACAGCATCACAGTGATGACTCTTATGGGACGTGTGACACGTCTCTGTGTGAGCGTGAGGCACGATTCACACGCGTCTCACAATGGAGACATGGAGCTAGCAATGGAGAGGCCTTTGGAGATCGCTACATGATCTAAATGTTGTATCCTGAGACTAGGGAGGCAGTAGTGGCTATGCTCTGTTTTTCCTTGTAAAAGGGAGGAAATGTCACACAGCTAAGCCATTAATCTTTGTGCTTTGATATCCCTCCAGCCAACATAACAATTGCCATTTAAATGACCATTATCTGATTCAGGCCAGGGACAGTTTACAACATAGGTATGATTAAGGAAGCAGCCACATGCCTGCATACAGATAATAATAACAATAATAAAACCATGCATATTAAAAGGTGTTAGAAGGCAGGAAGAGAAATTCACAGGCAGAGAGCAGTCCCTAGCCATCTATGCTCATCACCTTAATTGAGTAATCAACCTCATTAAGTGTCCTAGGCTTGCAATTTGAATTTACTACATCAAGAGTTCAGTCAGCTATCAGTAATTCTCCCCATAACATGTATTTGCACCTTTTATCAAATTAAGTTCTTCAAAGAAGAGTGTAAAGGAATTCAATGCAAAATGCCTTAGCTGGTTTGTTTTCCGCCTTTATAATCGTGATGTGAGTTATGTCCCCACCAAGGAGGTACCAGTAAGCCCTCGATGGTCATGTCTCTCTTTCAGGTAAGGGCCAGTGCCATCGCTCAGGATGCAGATCAGAACTATGACTACGCTTCCAACAGCGTCATCCTGCATTTGGACGTGGGGGATGAGGTGTTTGTTCAGCTGGACGGGGGTAAAGTCCACGGGGGCAACACCAACAAATATAGCACCTTTTCTGGATTTCTCATATATGCAGATTGACCCCCCCACAGCCCCTGCCCCCATCATGCAGACTGTCTACCTGGGCACTCAAAAGGCATATGGCACCATAGAGAGTCAAATCGGGGAAAAAAGAAAGAAAAGCTATTATATTGTGGATTGTTCTAGATAAGCAAACGTGCCAAGAAGAAGCTCTGACATAGGAATGAACTGTTAGATATCTGTCAGACCATGCACCTCATGACCCTAAGCAAATAGAGTTATCGGAACCCTCTGTAGTGAAATATATACTACTGCTGCACGCATCTGTTTGTGTTGTTCCTGATATATGTTTATGGTGTGTAACCCTCGCTTTGTTATACACGTATGTACATAAAAAATGTGTGTTTTCCAGATCATTCCAATACTGTATGTTGTAAACACAGCCCCGGAGTGCTTTCACTGTTCAGCTGAATGTCCAATGTGCATTTTTGAGTTGAGCTGAGGGTTATTTTATTAAATATATTAAAGCAACATTACAGTGTGATACTGTTGTTACCGCTGGTCTTTATCGCCAAGCTTCACCCGAGAAGATAAAATAGTGGGCGCTAATTGTGAAAGCCGCAGGGATAAACCGCAGGGATTAAGATTTCAGAGGTTAATGAATTACATTAGCACTATGAGCTAATAAACACAAACACAGCAGAGATTGGCGTCAGTGTAGTTAGGCTGATTTCAATGGAGATGCTTCACTGTCCTTCTGAAGAGAGATCCTGAAACATGGACCTTCCAGGGGTGACTGTGGAGATCCTCTGGCTTTTCACAGCCTGCGGTCTGCTTGTTGTTTAACATGGATTTCCGATACATCCGAAGACACGTCGGACCAATGGCCACGACTTGTTAGTTCTTCAACATTTTAGGAAATCAGGAATCTGACAGCTGGGATTTAAACAACATGGAGAAATACATGTAGAATATTGAAAATGTACATCATTACTGAAATGCTTAGGGGCAAAAGGTTCCCCGTGTGTCCACCCAGAATTGTCGTCACAGAAGATGCAGGAGATACCATTTTAGTGGCAGAGTACTTTAATAAGGTATGATATGAATCATTGCTGTAAACATTTTTCGTGCGGCAAGATTCAACTCGTCTATTTAGGTCTGATATCCATATACATCCACACCCGGTACAAACAAATTAATTCTTATTATCATTATCTTTTTTTTCTTTTCTTACCTATGTGAACTATGTTTTAAGCTGTTATAAATTATTAAAATTCATAAAAGTCCTTGGAGAAAATCAGTATGCATGGGATCATGCTACAAAAAACCCTACAACCCTATATGCCTCGGGAAATTTACAGTAACCAGTCTAATATTTGTAGTTTAATTTTAAACTAGTATAAAGTGTTCCTGTTTCCTTTGCATTAATCCCATATCAGATGCCAAAATGGGCATAACTGTATTTAAAAGCCGATCCTTGTATGAGAAATACTGAATTAATATTGTCTAATATTAGTGAATTCAACACGCCTAATAATATAGCATCAAACAATATCAAGTATTTCATTAATATTATTGTAGGAGTGTGTGGGCTAGTTCTAATGTGTTTTGGACGAAATCTGTAAATGGGTAATAATTTTATTTCCCAGTAATAGGGAAATTAGTATATCAAAATTTTTGACTGACGTGAATTCATTTCGGAGACGCTGGCTTTTTGATGGACGTTTTGAGACATGTTCGCTTCCTCCGTTCTTGTCACCTCCCTGGGTCGACGGGACGAATCGCATTACAAGCTGTTCGCATTTGCTGCCGGCGTGGACGGCGGCCAAGGCAGCGCCGACATGTCAGAAGTTCATTAGCACAGTTCAGACCACTCAGGACTCCTTACTGCGATCCTGGCTGAAATCCGGGTCAAACTCCACTGGTCCAAGGCCTTGTATTGAACAGCACTTAATGCAGAAAGTCGAGGAGAATTAAACCATCTATGACTGAATTAGCGGCAGGTTCATTCATCTGACCAACGGAAACTTGCGTGTATCATTTTCTCAAATGCGGCGTTACAAGCATAACGCTATTCTATAAATATAGACGTGTGCATTGCATGTCTAATATTACCACTGTTATCTGAATAATATAGCATCACAGATTAATTATAATGTAACGACTATGATTATAGTAAAACGGAAGTAGTTTAGTCATTTTTTTAATCATAGTATCGTTAGTCTACTATATAGTATACATCTCTTATTTATAATCATCTGCCACAGCATTACAGTACATCAAGTAATCTTTACAGTAGTAGATTTATGTAGCCTTTCCAAATGGAACTAAACCAACAGCGTGACTCTATTCATTTTCACTTGGACGTCACATTTAATTTAGTCCATATTCCTAAATTAATTCCAGCCATGTTTCCAGTATTTATCTGTGATATTTATTATAAAACTGACCTGTGTTTAATCTAAAATGCATGAGCCACGTGTATTAAGCCCTTCTCTCCTGTCCGTTTTTTTTAAAATGACTATCATATAAATATTCATCTAATAATAATTATAAACAATCTACCTTCCCTAATGAATGACGCATGCAATCATATTGTTCGTCCGATCAGTCGAACATGATCGTTCTCTCCCTCATTTCTCCACGTATTAATGGTTACCCCATTCAATAAAACTATCAACGCAATAATTAACAGCAGACAACTTATATAAATATATAAAAGTTACATTGGTGCAGCTTAACCTGCCGTATAAACCCACAGCCGTGCTCATTACTCAGCGTCGCACGCATAAATTAAAAGCACGGATGTGTAGAGGAAAAAGGGTTTCTTATATATTTGAGTCTGTACTAAAACGTGTCCACAAAATTCTTAAAAAAACTAGGCATGCAAGGAAATGAATAATTGCTCTATATGCCTCGTATATGGTGAGAACTCGGCGATGGTAATGAACACGTTAAATTATTGAGCCAGCGGCCGACGCCAGCAGGAACGCGGAGCATTGGCACGTCCTGTAAGGCCGGGGCACCTGCCGGAGTACATACTCCCCCGGTCTGCGCCTGCACGGTGCGCGCTGTCGGCTGTGCGGTGCGCTTTCCACTCGTAACAAAAAAGAGGAAGCCCTGTAAGTAAAAGGAGCAGCTAATGGCAATCGGGGCTGTTAGGCTTTGTTGAATGTTTTTCCAATGGGAGCACCCCCCGCTCTCTCAGCACATTCCGGTTGAAAGTTAATTGGACCGGGAGAAGTCTGAGGCAGGATCGCTGGGGCCCATTAGCGATTCCTCCGTCGGCCGCTGGGCCGAGAGGATCACAGACTCACAAATAGGAGGATTACAATAATCAATAGCCTTCACTTACCTCCACACGAGGAGACACGCGGACAAACATGCATGCACGCACGCGTACACACACACACACACACGCACAAAATAATTAGCAGCCGTTTCGCTCGCACCTTCAGATAGCATGCAGACACACACACACACACACACATATAATAAGGGAAACGGTTCTCTCTGGTCGAGAAGACGAATAAGAAAAAGGTCAGTGAGACGCAGAAATGGCAGGCTTGGTATGCACTCGGAACAGACACTAACACACCCGTGTGCATGTGTGTATAGGTTACCGCACACTTGTCTTTGGGGTTTGGAATAAATATAGGCTAAATTAAATACAACCTGAAATATTCTGCGTTATTCTATAAAGAAATCACATAAGAGTTAACTGAACATGTTTACTTATGCGCAATATTTAAAGACTACCCTGACTTTATTATAAAACATTTGTTCTGTATTTCCTCAGATATATATTCTTGTTTTACAATTTTTCAAAAGCCGTATGTGTTTTGAAAATCCTTGTAAAATGTTCCACTGGATGCCTGAATATTAAACACAGTGATCATGACACTTGATTAAAAGCAGCAGTCCTTTTCTGCAGTTATTGATAGGCCTACTATGATACTTCCTTTGCGGTAATAGGAACAAACTAATTAGGCCAATTCTATGCTACACCAAGTCAATATATCCATTTTGATATGTTTTATTTTATATAATTTCATTTCATTTTAAATAAATATATGATTTTATGTTAGGTCCAAAAATGTATTTTTCCTATGTCTATAACTATATAATTGTTTCCGAGTTTAGCTTCAGACATACGGTATTTACCAGCGTCTAAAGCTTTACATAAACGCTAGCATCACCACTTTACGAAGTTTAATACGGCTCTATTCATTTAAAGGGTAATTTACATAACATTACGATGTATGGTTTGATGGGTAGGCTACTTCAGAAAATAACTATAGAATTATAATTAGGCTTACAATGTCTATAATTACAATTATAATTATTGTAATACTATAAGTACTGTTAAAGAACAAACATAACATTGGGGTGGCTATTCTAACAAAAATATCCTCAATCATCAAAACAACAACAACAATAACAATAATAATAACAACAACAACAACAACAACAGACACTCTACTCTTAGATGACAAATATGTAGCAGTTTATTAGAAGTCAAGCATATGATATAACTGTCTAGTAAACGGTCATGGTAACATTACAGATTTCCCTGTTCCTAAAGAGTATTAATTGTTCTACACAATGAGAAGCACTTAGCACTTCCGGCTCTGAGCGTGACGGCGGGTCTGGCGCTGAAACCTTTGAGAATGTTCTAGACTCCGGTGACCCCTGCTGTTTCCTTTATGTAAGCACTGCTCCAGGTTTGGGTGCTGTGTGGATTTCCATGTACTGCCTTAGCTCATCCCCAATATATGTATTTCAAAATGTGGTATCTAATAAAGTACCGATTTACTTATTTACTTAGTGGCATATACTACTTAAAGAGGAACGCTGAAAAAGACGTTTGATGAACATCAGCCAGAAGCAGTGTAATTAAGACTGGTATTTGGGTATGGATAACCTATATTCTGCCAGGGCATTTGTAAGGTGTACATAATATAACCAAATAATTAAGACGTAACTCACAGATGCATCCTCCCCTTTATTTAAATTTAAAGAGGACGTTAAATGAATTTAGGAATGGGACACATATATCATGGTGCGATACAGCATTATTAGTCAACTGTAGACAATGTGGTTGTTTTTATATTAAGACGATAGGGTTATTTCATACGCAGCCACCAACGGCATATTTCTGTGTTCTTTGTATGTCCGTCTGTGTGTGCATTTTTGCAAATCAAATCTAAATCAACAACAGGGTAATGTAGGGTCTTAGAAGAAAGAATATAAAATGTATAATATCCCCAAAAGAAACGCATGCTTTTTTTACACGATTTTCATTCCTGATATTTTAAAATTTCTGTCAATGCATTAATACCAGTTAAGAGCCGCGGCATCACGCCTGCAATCACAGCCCCATCGCCGGACATCTTGGCTCAACCATGCGACCTTATCCGGCGGCCCGCGGCTTCCGCCCGTTGAGCCAAAATGGAGGCACTTTCGCCGGTACGGAGCGTCCGGAGCAGATCGCAGGCGCCGCGGAGCCGACGAGCGGCCACCAGAGGGCGAGCAAGGGCGTCTTTTCTTCATCTGCAGGCAAAGATGGCGGTGCGGAAGAAAGACGGCGGCCCGAACGTAAAATATTTCGAAGCTGCCGACACGATCTCGCAGTTCGACAACGTCCGCATATGGTTGGGCAAGAATTACAAAAAGGTACCGCTTGTCTTTTTTCCCTCCCCCCCTTCTCTTCCTCCCGCCGCGAGCCCATCCGTATTGCAAATAAAGAAAGAGGAATGAGTGTTCGGCAGAAGGAGGAGGAGAGGAGGAGAGGCGGAGTGGGAGGGCGAGCGGAGCGGAGCGGCGCGGCGGCGGCGTCTGCGGGGCTGAGTCCGGCCGGTCCATGCACACAGACCCAGGTCCGGAGACAAAAGAGAAGATGCCGGGGAAGCGTCTGCGCAGATCGGCCACGGGAGGGACCGGGGCTGATGCCCCGCGGAACCGGCGGTCGGGCGGCATCTGACATGATGGAAGCCCCGTGCATCGTGCATGCCCCCGGCTCTGCCTCCGTCGCCTTCGCGTCCGGCACAGAGCGGCCCGCCTGCGCTCCCTCCGCGCCGTCAACTGTTGAATATTCAGTGTGCGGAGCGGAGCTTTTAGGGGGTTTATGCGCGGAGCAGACGGCCAGGGGAGCCGCCCCCCTCCCGACACACACACACAGACACACACACACACACACACACAAAGCAGCATATGGCCGGCGCTGTCAAAACATGTAGGGCTCCCGTCAGCGGTGCCGCGGGGAGCTGGGGGGTGTGCGCCGTGGTCGGGCTGGGGGCTCGAACCCGGGCCCCGGGGAAGGCAGTTATTACATACGCACGGCTCTGCAGAAGCTGGACCGCTACCCGAAACGGCAGCCGGTGCCCTATGAGGCCCCGGGGAACACGCCTCCCTGCTGTGCCCTGCTCACTGTACATAGGATAAATTCTCCGTCATTGATTATTAGTTTCATCACTGGCACTGAACTTTTTTGAAACAGCTTGTAATATAACGAGACTGGAGAAGTGATGCGATTAGATTTTTTTTTTAGAACAAGAGCGCCATCTAGTAAAGTCATTTTCACGGGAGCTGGATGAGGCATTCAATGCAGCCGTGTGTTAATACGACAAATGCCATTGATTTATTGTCAAATTATTATCAGATTTACTTAATTTCTGTTAATCGGTATGTAGATCCGGGTATTTTGATTAGCAAGTGTTTCCCTGATATGGACTGTCTTTATGTGTAGAGCTTGCTCCTTCTGATGGGATCGGACAGGGGCGAGACTTATGAAGGGCTTCTGAAGTCTGTGTGATGGTTGTGTAACTCAGCTCAATGTTATTATTTGCAGAAGAGACTTATGGAAGGAAAGAAGTAGCTTGTTGGGGAAATGTTTGATGAATATTTGCAAAGTTTATATTTAGGGTAGGAACAAAGCAGAAAGAGAATAAGGTGCATGTTCCAAAAAGGAATAGTATTTGAAATGTAAATTACAATCTGGTTTCAAATGTCAACAGGATTTCAGTCAACATCTCAGCCCCCTCACCCAGGCTGTAATAATGGGCCAGTAATCAGCAGTTCTGTCAGAGTTGCGATTATGTGCACAAAATGTCATAATCAGCATGCTTTTTACCCAAACTGTCCTCCTCTAGTGGCACTCTGTGCTTTTCGCAGTTTCCCAGTATCCTCAGCATCCTGTGAAGTGCATAAATGCATTTAAAAGTGCTTTAAAGCGGTCTGCTGTCTTGCTTTATACTTGAGGCCCCTTTAAGGTGCAGATGGCACTTGACACCCGGCTCTCCCTCACCCTTGCAGTACATTCAGGCCGAACCCCCGACCAACAAGTCTCTGTCTAGCCTGGTGGTCCAGCTGCTGCAGTTCCAGGAGGAGGTGTTTGGCCGCCATGTCAGCAACCCGCCCCTCACCAAGCTCCCGGTAACCCTAAATCGGCGCTGACGCACTGCTCCGCTCCTCGTGACGTGTGACCTCAGGTCCACAGCAGGTGCTCAGCCAATCCGAGCTAACTCGAGCTGAGCCGATCTGGAATGGGTATCCGGGCAGTGTGTAAGTCTTAGGCTACTGCTGTTACCAGATCCGGGTGTATTTATAGATCTATTAATCAATTTTACTTAATTTCAGTGAGCACAACACTTAATTATTGTACTATATAAAAATAAACTGAATTATCGTTACTTACTGTGGTATTCTTCTTGTATAGTAAAATGGGAATGATCCTTAATAGTACTTTAAAACCATAATTTGTGATTCATTCAGAAGGTCATTTATGGCCTTTATCTGCCGGAATGTTTGGTACCTAAAGTGGACTCTTTTATCTCTGGTCACCTTGTGGTGTGGGGGGATCCACACTGAGAACCTGAATGAAAAGTCAGGCAGCATTTACGGTGTTCAGGCATGGAGTCGTGCTTAGCACCTCCTCTGCCCGGCTTAACACCTCCTCTCTGTTTGCTCCCCCAGATCAAGTGCTTCCTGGACTTTAAGTCAGGGGGAGCCCTCTGCCACATACTGGCTGCTGCCTACAAGTTCAAGAGCGACCAGGGCTGGTGAGTGGGCCTACATGAGCCCTTTGGGAACCCAGAACAGGCAGCTGCAGGTTAAACAGAACCAGGTTACCCAGGGAATTTAGAGCAGACTAGTGTGTGGCTCTTCCGATCAGAACTCTCTGCTTGTAATCTGATGGTTGCCAGCACAAACCCCCTGACTGGCAGAGTGATGTCATCGTTGGGCCCTTGAGGAAGGCTCTTAACCCCAGTTACTGCAGGAGTGCTGGATGCACTGACTCTAGGCTTTGCTCTCACCTGTATGTGTGTCTTTGTGTCTCATGAATATTCAAAAACTACATCATTTTCACATGTGAATGGATAAACTGCTGTTTTTGAGGAGAAGATTACAAAGATGCATTTTGCACACAGTCCCTCACACCCTGTGGTACACACTGCAGTTACTGTTAAAACAAAAGAACTAGGCACTAAAATACAAGGACATGTGGACCAGTCTATGACCGCAGTGACAGTTACTGGACCCATCCTACCAGTTAGACATCCCCGTCTCCCACAAACATGGAAGAACCTTTGCTGAAAGTTCTGGAAAATGGTTAGAGTGGCTCTTTGATTTCAAGTGAAAATTCATAGCAGGCTGTATAGTTAAACTAATTAAAGTTGCTATCAGAGGTGCGTAATCCAGGTCCAGAGAGTAGAAGTCCAGACCAAGATTTTTATTCAACCAACCACTTGAGTATAAAGAGTCACAGACACGGAATACTCAACTGGTTGGTTGAAACAAAATATTTGTCTGGACTTGTACTCTCTGGACCTGGATTATCCACCTCTGGTTGCTATTGACCAAGAATGTGCTCAAGATTCATGACATATATTGGCAGTCTGGAGGAAAATATGCAGAGAACGTAGAACGTGCCGAGAACACGTGGGGAACAGGGGACCTGGTACTGGGTCATGCTTGACTGGCCCTTTACCGGTTTTCAGGAGGAGATTTGACTTCCAGAACCCATCACGGATGGACCGCAACGTGGAGATGTTCATGACCATTGAGAAATCCTTGGTGCAGGTGAGGCCACATTGCCATTGAAGCCTTAATCATTTCCAGGACCTACTTTGAAAGTTAATGACTTGTCTTGTCCTTCTGGCCAGAATAACTGTCTCAGCCGGCCTGTCATCTACCTCGGCGCCGACATCGAGCCCAAGCTGATGGGCAAACTGAAAGACATTATAAAGAGGCACCAGGTTTGGCCAGATTCTGCCTGCCTTCCTCCACCCATCTGTCATTCAGTGTGAATTCTCCATGGAGTGCTGCAGTTAGTGCCATCGATTCCCACTTCCATTGTCCACCCCCAGGGATCAGTGACAGAGGACAAGTCCACCAGCTCACACGTGGTGGTGCCCATTCCCGCCAGCCTGGAAGAGGGTGAGGACGGGGAGATCTTGGAGAAAAACCACCAGCGCCTGCTAATTTGCTGCTTGTTTGACGTCTTTGTGTTGGAAGAGGTCAGCTGGACGAAAATGCAAGCTTTTGTGACCCTAACACGGTTATAACCGGTGCCTGTGTGCCCTTTTGCAGAGGAGTGGGTAAGGCCAGTTATGAAGAGAGACAAGCAGGTGCTCCTTCATTGGGGTTACTCCCCCGACAGGTATGGTCCTGGGCGTCCCCAGGGGTTTAGGGGGTGTGGCCAGGAGCACACTATAGATTTAAGAAAAGGGGGCAGAGCACATCAATTCAGCTAATTAGTGTATGTTTACTTTTTTTTGGCAACGCCAAAGCCTTAACTTAAATGTTACCTCAAATGTGAAGGACCTGGACGAAAACTTGCCTTCAGGAAGTGTATTCCTGCAGGTGCTGAGGTTGGACGTTCCAGACGTTCCACCCTCTGCTCTTTCTGTGTCAGACCTCATTACACACCTCCCTCTGCTCTTTCTGTGTCAGACCTCATTACACACACCCTCTGCTCTTTCTGTG